>OVAX01001829.1:0-37916 GCA_900406405.1 Lepidium africanum | reverse complement strand
TTTACAACGAATTAGCAACGAAAAAAGGCGTTGCAAATCTGTTTTTTTGTTGTAGTGTGAGTTTTGTTATTGGATCTACTTTGATTAAAAGTTTTTAATCCTTAACAATTAACTATATTTGCATTTTTTTTAAAAAAAAATTATATTGAAAAAGTATTTATTTTGGGTTAAAATATTTATATTGACATTGGTTTTTAATATATATTTTGTCATTTTTACGTATTATATCTTTGTTAATATATTAAAAACGGATCGGAGTAAATTATTCGAAAATATTTCGAAAAAAGGATATCCGGTTTCCGGATGTCCGGAAATTTTCGGATCGAACCAAATCACAAAATCATATATTCAACTAAAATGGAGCAAATCACAAATATTAAAATTTTTCTGGGTATTCACTCAGTGCCCACTCCTAGTGGACTGTATAATCCATTGAACACCTTCTATTCCAATAAATCTAAAATCTTTAGAAAAAAAATTTTGATAAGCAATGAGATTTCGAAGCCGATCAGTAAGAGCTGTAATTTTGAGTTTTTTGTTGTAGGATTTAGTAAGTAGGTATTTTGGTTGTAAATTTTTTGTTTTTGCTATAAAATTTTAATTTTGTAAATAATATTTAGCTTTATGTTTTTGGTATTTTCATAACCAAAAACATTCAATAAATTTAAAACAACGAAATAAAAAAATTAACCTAGAGTATGAATTTTTTTTTTGCTTTCTACATCAACAAAAACTATTACCAATCAAGCTTTTTCTAAATTTACCTAAGTAATTCCAAGGTTCAAAGTTTTCTCTAAACTTTAATAACACATCTAGTAAATTATATTTTACTGGGTTTAGTACTATTTAAGAGTGTAAAAGACCAAGTAGAACTGTAGAAGAAGATACACCATAATTAATTAGCAAGTGTGTAAGCTCACGGACGAAATCACAAAAGCTATGACTTTCTTACAAAAGACATCACTTTCCTGTAAACTTCGCAGCTCTTTCTCTCTCAAAATTGAGATTTGCCACTCTCTGTATCTCCTCTATCTTTATACATATGGATCCCAAAAGACTGAAAAGACTGAAACATAGTAACAAATTAAAGAACTTCAAAAAAAAAAAANAGAAAAAAATTAAAAAACTTAAAAAAAAAAAAAAAAAAAAACAAAGATGAGAGGGGAGAAAGAAATAGGAGAAGGAAGCTCATCGTGGATGAGGAAACAACGAAATCTGAGAGCGAAAGAGCGAAGAATGAGAATGAAACATCTCTTCTTAATACTCTCTTCTCATGTTTCTCCCACTCGTAGAGTCCCTATCTCTCTCTTTCTTTCTATATATAGTAATTTATACTTGTATTTTTATGTGTATCTACATAACAAAACATATCTACACTCTTGTGTGAGTTTCTTGATTTTAGCCAAGTCAGTTAATGAATCGGTGAACGGAAATTCAACAGGCTTTTGTATGTGTGTATATATGTATGTATAACGTACGGATCGTACACTTTCAAAAACAAGTGATTCTATATTCATGCCAAGGAAATAGAAAGTATAATTAACTTTGGATTTTCATTTGCTGTGTTTCAGTTACCAGTGCCTCAACTTATAGATCAAGCAACATCATACATGATCCAAATGAAAGATAAGGTAAATCATTTGAATGAGAAGAAACGAACATTGTTAGGAGGAGAAGTTGAGAATCGCTCTGAAGGATCTTTTCCTCTGCCAAAACTCAGTATTCGTTCACGTGATTCCACCATAGAAATGAATCTGGTTATGGATTTAAACATGAAAAGAGTGTTGTTTCACGAGCTTGTGAATGTTTTTGAAGAAGAAGGAGCTCAAGTTATGAGTGCTAGTCTTCAGAACTTCAATGATAGGACCTATTATACAGTCCTAGCCCAGGTCTGTACGTATGTTGTGTATATAATATAACATGCCTTCTTAATATAGTTTGAAATTAGTTTTGATTATATTATTAATATCTTAAAAAAATATTTGCAGGTTATTATAAGTCGGATTGGCATTGATCCATTGAGGATAGAAGAGAGATTGCGGAATATCATCTTTTGATATCTCTATTTTGAGCCCCAAATTACATAAGTATATATGCAATAATTTTAGGTTATATTTTGGCAATTGTGTTACTTGTTTCTAATTATGTACGAGATGTGTATTATAAAGGTTACATTTGTCCTGCCATGTAAGTAGCTGTAAGCATGATCAGTGAATGATTCTAAATAAAATTTTTGTTGATGATACCAAGAGCTTTATCAAATATTTTTAATATATTTTAGGGCCCAAATATTTTTTAAAAAAATTGTTACTTTTTCTAAATTGAACTGGAACCTAAATTTTGTAGAGCCGGGCCTGGATGATACTATTGACTAAATAGCTAAAACTGTTTTTTTTGGTCGAAGCTAAAACTGTTTTTTTTTTTTTTGTCACTAGCTAAAACTGTTTTAAACACCAAAAATAAAGAGTAGTTTAGAAGAAGGGGACTTAAATGTCAACAAATAAACTAGTGGGGGCGAATGTGGAATATAAAATTATTTTAAGTTTCGCACAGATTGCAACCTTTGTTGGATTTAGGAATTTTTGAAACCCTTGTAGAAGAGAAAAGAGGCAAAATTTCCATCTTTATTAAGTTTTTGACTCACAGAACACTCTGTGTGAGCAAGTCTGCCAATAGAGAGATGGATCTGATTCAATCCTATGACGAAGAAGAAGCTGTTTCTTCTTCGCCGGAGTCTTCACCTCCTCGTATGCTAAAGGCGAAATCATCGGCGCCGGAAGTTGACGATACGGCGCTGGCTCTCACTGTGGCTAACGAACATCAATCAAAATCGAAGCCAATCAATCCGACTCAACACGTCGTCGCATTTAACCCTACCTATGAACAGCTCTGGGCTCCAATTTGTGGCCCTGCGCATCCGTATGCCAAAGACGGAATTGCACAGGGGATGCGGAATCACAAGCTAGGTTTTGTGGAAGACGCTTCGATTGGTTCTTTCGTGTTCGACGAACAGTACAATACGTTTCACAAGTACGGTTACGCGGCAGATCCATCTGGGATGAATTACGTCGGCGATGTGGAGGCCTTAGAGAAGAACGAGGGTGTTTCGGTTTACAATATCCCTCAGAGTGAGCAGAAGCGGAGGAAGATTGAGAAGAACAAAGAGGAGAGAGATGGGGAAGAGAAAAAGGAAGAAATTGAGCCGGAGGCTGAGAATCCTGAGACGGAAGCTTGGCTTCTGAAGAACAGGAAAAGCCCATGGTCAAGGAAGAAGGAGGTGGTTCAGGGAGAGTTGACGGAGGAGCAGAAGAAGTATGCAGAGGACCATGCCAAGAAGAAGGAAGAGAAGGGACAACAAGGTGAAGCTAAAGGAGAGCATTATGCAGACAAGAGCACGTTTCATGGCAAGGAAGAGAAAGATTATCAAGGCAGGTCATGGATTGAGGCTCCGAAAGATGCAAAGGCGAACAACGATCATTGTTACATTCCAAAACGTCTGGTTCATACATGGAGTGGTCACACGAAAGGTGTTTCTGCTATTCGGTTCTTCCCAAAGCATGGACATTTACTTCTCTCTGCAGGTATGGATTGTAAAGTTAAGATTTGGGATGTGTATAACTCTGGTAAATGTATGAGGACTTACATGGGTCACGCCAAAGCTGTGAGGGATATTTGCTTCTCCAATGATGGGACTAAGTTCTTAACTGCTGGGTATGATAAGAACATTAAGTATTGGGACACAGAGACTGGCCAGGTTATATCGACTTTCTCTACTGGGAAGATTCCGTATGTGGTTAAGCTCAATCCGGATGATGACAAGCAGAACATTTTGTTGGCTGGTATGAGCGATAAGAAGATAGTGCAGTGGGATATTAACACGGGGGAGATCACCCAAGAGTATGATCAGCATTTAGGTGCTGTTAATACCATTACATTTGTGGATAATAACAGAAGATTTGTCACTTCGAGTGATGATAAGTCTCTCCGTGTGTGGGAATTTGGGATCCCGGTGGTTATCAAGTATATCAGTGAGCCCCATATGCACTCTATGCCTTCTATTTCTGTCCACCCTAATGGAAACTGGCTTGCTGCGCAGAGTTTGGATAACCAGATTTTGATCTACAGTACTCGAGAAAGGTTTCAGCTGAATAAAAAGAAGAGGTTTGCAGGGCACATTGTTGCCGGTTATGCATGCCAAGTTAATTTCTCGCCAGATGGACGGTTTGTAATGTCAGGAGATGGTGAGGGCAAGTGCTGGTTTTGGGACTGGAAGAGCTGCAAAGTGTTTAGGACTCTTAAATGTCACAATGGAGTATGCATTGGAGCCGAGTGGCATCCTCTGGAGCAGAGTAAAGTCGCAACATGTGGTTGGGACGGCTTGATTAAGTACTGGTAAGTAACCTTCTTCTAATCTATTCGTTTTTTTATTGCCTTGTCATGTTGCGTGCTTTCTTGGGCTTAATAGATGAATATAGCTGTGGGTATAGATAATTGTGGCAAAGCTATAACTTGTCATTTGAGTAGCCTTGCACGTAGGATGCGTCTTAAATCTTTTGGAACTAGATATCGTATGATTAAACTTAACTTTGAACAAAGAGAGTGAGTTCACAAATAAGTAAACAATCCCCTACTTCAATTTTAGTGGTTTCTATTCACAAATAAGTTACTCTTTTCCCGAGACTCTGACCATTTCCCAGTTTATGCAACCATGTCGTAACCTCGCGGCTACATAAGTCATACTGTATGATTCTGATGTTTTGTTTACGTTTGCAGGGACTAAGACAGGAGATAGAGGCATCACGGAGAAAGAGAGTAGTAGAAGGCGAAGAAATCAGAGCCTAGCCTGGGCTATACAGAATGCTGCATCTTTGGGATACAAAGACCCTTTGAGTTTTGCATCCTTTATTTTAGATTCTGCATTGTTCTAACAATCTCGTTTTGATGGGTTATGTAGAGGGACGACCAAAACAAGCTCAAATGTTTGAGATAAACTGTTGACTGAGTCGTTATAAAGATAGCTTGTAAGACTTGGCAGATTTGCAAAACCTGTGTTATTTACTCAGAATATGTCTTGCTTTTTCAGTTATTACAGGAACTGAAGAAAATGACCAGTGAACAAAAAGTTTTTCTTTCATTTATTGATTCCTGACAAAACTCCAGATGGAACTTAAAAGGATTCTATGTTAATCTGTTTCGATAGCCTCGCGGAAAAGATCAATGAGTATATTCCTGATTTTGATCCTCAAAGCGGAAGCTTCATCGGGTCTAAACCACTTCTTGTGAATCTGGAGATCGAAACAAAACGACAAGCTGTGTTAAAAACAAATTGTTTAGAAGATCTCAATAGGACGATGAGATAGAAGAAAAGTACACCATTTCCAAATCCCTCAATTTCAGCCTTGGGGGCGCATCTTCGATGAACCGTTTAATGAAGAAGAGCACAAAGAGACCACAGTCGAAATCATTCTTTTGTTTTGGAACCTGGTGAGAAGGTAATGAAAATAATTTAGATGAATTATTCTTTTAAAGCTAGATTTTGCAATTGAAGAAAGAGAAATGGACTAGCCTGCACTTTAGCTTGGTTGATATTATTGGGAAGGTCTCTCCATATCTTTTCTGAAATTGGTAAATCCGGTGAAAGTGCGTCTTCATTCAGATAGTCCCATTCCTCTCTCAGAAATCTGCAACAAGAAGTTGTAATTTAATCCACAAAATTAATCAGCAATGAAATCATTGGTACTGAGTCCTTGGGTCTCACTTTTTAACATTGTTAAAAATCAAACTCCTTGGGTGAAGTCCCAATGAATCTAAGTGAAGTAAAGTCAATCCGGATTCATCCTCCTTGTCTGGAATGCAAATTATTACTAAGCTCCAGTGTAGACTGAAACATGCAAGGGAAAGAAAAAAAACTATTTAACAATCTATCAATTGGTGCCCAGAATATGACATCTCTCCAGTAGAAAGAACATACTGAGATGAGAAACTCTGATCTAGAATAGCATTTTCTGCACAATCCTCTGAGCTTAGATGATAAAAGTTACTCTTAATGTCCATAAAGATGCAATCATGGGATTCGATAGACAACAGAAGGAAAATTACTTACTCTTCATGTATTGGTATAAAGATATATGCTTTACGAAATAGATCAAACCCCTTCCACCACCGCCTGAACTTCACAAAAAATGCATCCTTGTCGTTACCCTATAATATCAAAAGGACAAGACCAAGAGACCGATCAGCACAAGAGTAACCAAGAAGAAAATTACGTGAATCACAAGATGCAAAAGAAGAGGTAGTATTATCATTTTTCTCTTAATTCTTGTTAAACTTGCCTATGAAATATTAAGATTCAGCCATCCGTAATAAAAAATGAAACTTGAAGCATCTAAGTTATTTCGAATTGCAAACAAAACATAATGAGCTGAGAACCATTGCTTCGTTTTCTTTTCTTCATATTCAGGAAAACAATCACCTTGTATGAGACAGCTTCAATCAGCTTATTGTAGAAAAATGTATTGAAGAAATGACAATTAGCAGCTGTCTGATTCGCTGAAAACACCTGGTGCTGCAAGAAACTAGCAAAACAGAAGTGTAAGTAAACACATAAAAAGCCATAGATGCAATGGATTATGTAAGATATGCAAGTCTATCACTTAAAAGTCACCTGATGTAGAAATTTATAATTGCCGATGTAAGATATTCCCCAGGAAACAGGCATTTAAGATCTTTTTGAACAAGGTCTACGCCATCTCTTTAGTTACCAGATGAAGTGAGGAAAAGGTCATATATCTTATTGACGACTACAGTAAGTAAACCTACACCAACTACATGGTATATTTTCTACTTTACCTTGATGGGTAGCAAATTTCCTCCGGTAACCTGCAGATTTTACCACCAGTACGTTATTTCCAACCAGAAAGAGTCAGCCACTTGAAGAAGGTAACAGAAATAACTCTACTTTTACCCTTCAGGAATTTCAAACGTTTCTTCCACTACCATTGGAGACTGAGGCTCATCTTCATCCAAATTAATCACTTCATCATCTAATTTCTATAACAAAAGTGTCAAAAAGGGTGCTAAGCTCGTTCTATATTAGTTATGTACAAGAAGACAATTGCGTGGCATAGGATAACCTACCTTCCTGCAGCTTGAACTCTGTGATGGCGATGCTTTCGAACTCCACTCCCTGTATGAAGAAGAGGTAAAGACATGTCAGTACATCAAAACCTCTTTTGAACAGTATCTTGATTTTGCAAAGACATGCAAAACAATCCATGAAGCAGTAGCACAGAGAAGAGATAAGGACCTAGGAGTTTCATATCCGATGACTTCGTCGTTGTCATCATCATCATCATCATCATCATCGACGAGTAAATAAGGAGAAGATTCTTTTGGCTTTCTTTTACCATAAGCTTCATTGGGTTTTCGGTTCCCTTTTAAATCCTTAGATCCAGAATAAAAGTTCTTTTCACTGACCCGACACTTGCCTAAACTTGGCAGCGACCGCCATCCATTACTTTTCTCTATCACTGATTCTCTATTGGCTTGGCTTTTCCAGCTTCCACGTCTCAACTCTTGGATTTTGTCACTACCTAGTTTCACTGATTGAGCTTCCACCTGTTAGACAATCATCAAGTTTCATCTTGAAACAGCCACCTAAAAGAGTTATAACGACAGGGAATGTATAAGCACCATACTTTGGGATTGTCATTAGAATGAGCACAAAATGTTGACCTAAACACGTCTTTTGGTCCCGTATTCCCTTGTCTAGAAGTGTCTTCTGAGGCTGTATTCGTTTGCTTAAACATATCTAAAAAAACTTCACATGTTAGAGACAAGTTTTCCACTATTCACCAATATTAGCTGGGAAAAATTTGCAACAAGATACCTAAGCTTTTTGGTTGTTCCAGAATCTGACATCCATTGTCCGCATCCTGTCAAACCCAAGGAAAGTCACATGGCATTGTATCAGATAAGTTCATTTTAAAACAAAGAACCATATTTTCCGCGAAATCCCCTAAAAGTCTGCGGGCATCAAATTTTGAGAGTTCCTTTCTATACCACGCATATCTCGCCTAATTAGAATTGTGACTACGGATTATACACCCATAAGATAAAACATACCAAACAATCAGAATCATAGTAACCAAGTGCCAACAAAAAAAGCAGAATTTAAAACCAATCGGTGCACTCAACCACCGATCCTCGTAACACATACTACATTATGTTCCACACACCATCAAACTCTGATTCCACTGCCCAGTAAGCTTCAGCAATCAGCAATACATTGTAAAACACAAACAGAAATCCTAAAAGCCTTCATTTGAGTCACAATGAACAACATACAATGCAGTTGCGAGCAAAAAGACAAACCACTTTGGTCCCTTGAAACATCCTTCGCTGCTTCTCGTATTCGAGGTCTCCAATTTTTCTGCGGATTTTGGCGCCCTTGTCTGGCAACTTATCACCGTAAGGAAGAAGTGATCTCTGACGCTTCAGCTTTAGGTCGAGCTCGATATCACTAAGAGATCGCACGGAAACTGCGGATTCTTCTCCGGAAAAAGTAGGATCTCGCGACGGAGATTTGTCATTGCCGATGATCACCAACTCGGGAACTCCTTCTTCTCCCAAAGCATCTTCCCAATTTATATGGAACTTCTTCTTCTCCGCACAATCTAACTCAATTACACTTTGCCTCTTCATTTCTTCATCAATAATCTAAAGAAAATAATTTAGGTTTCGGTATACGAATTTTCCTGACTAATCGACTTGTTTACTTCTGCTAAAAAAAAAAAAATCAAAAATTACAAAAAGTAAAAGGAAAAAAAAAAAAAAAACTGTAATAAGAAACGAAACCAAGAGTTTTAAATCTAAAAACAATTATTGGATTATAAAAAAGGCCCGATCCATATGAAGCTCACTACTTAAAAACAATTTTAGTTTTGTATACTAGGGACTTGTTTGTTTTTCTTGTGGAGCTATTAGGGACTTGTTTGTTTTTCTGCTCCATCTAGATGGAGATATCAATTGTTGTTTGTTTAACTGCATATTCGTAACAAAGTATAGGAGAAGTGCTTTTAATATATTGGTACTGCCATGTTTCATGTAGCATAACGGTCTCGTAAACACGCTTCTCAAACTCCAGAGCTCACCTCTATCCCTCTTTGGGCCTCTTTGAAAGGAGTTCTTTTCTGCTTGCTAACAAAAGAAGGTCTTAGCTATGTTGATGGTTTGATTGGTGAACCACTGGAAATCTAACAATTTCTCTAACAACCTTACAAGTCTTGAAATTCTTGGGTAAAGGTTGAAGTAGACTTAACCAAGCCTCTTCCATCATTGGTTTAGTTGTTGAAATAAAATGGTGAAATCATTCGGGTTAAAGTGATATATCCCTGGACTCTTCCAATATGTACTCACTGCAATCGAATAGGCCATATCATAAAAGATTTTATATTCTCCAATCCAATATGGTTTCATAAAACCCAATCAGCTGAATGTTTCTGTTGGATGGAGTATCTCAACTTAGTTGAAAATTCCAAAAATTCTAGATATTTTTAAAAGAAGCCATTGGATATAGATGGAGTTCAGAAAAATTAAAAAAACCAAAATACATTTTTTCTTCTCTCTTGATTTGAGTTTTCACTCTTCTCTCTTTATCCTTTCTTATTACTCTCTATCCTATTTTTTCATCACTTTCTTTTTTTACTCTCTCTCCTCTTTTTACATTCTCTCCTCTTTTTTACTCTATCTCCTCTTTTTACTCTCTCTCTTATTTTTCATATCTCTCTCTTATTTTTCATCTCTCTCATCTTTTTACTCTCCTCATTTTACTCACCCTCCTCTTTTTACACTCTCTAATTTTTTACTCACTCTCCTCTTTTTACTCTCTCCTTTTTCTTTACTCTCTCTCCTCGTTTTTACTCTCTTTCCTGCTTTTTTTCTCACCTATTTTTTCTCTCTCATGTTTTTTTTCTCTTTTCTCCTAATAAAAGAAATTATAAATGTCAAAATCTAAATTTATTTTATCAAATATATATATATATATATATATTGTCATTGTAATAGTTTTTATTAATACATGATGTGGAGAAGGAAAAAAAAGAGTTAATCACAATATGGACATAGCTTCTCCTTCAAAAACTAGAAGAAAGCTTATTGTAATGCCATTAGTTCTTGTTTATGAAAAATTATGAAAGCTACTAATCCTCTGTCTATTTCCACATGGTAACTTTCATATAGCACCAGTTCCACATGAACTTTAGGGGTAGATGTAGATC
This sequence comes from Lepidium africanum, assembly GCA_900406405.1. Classification (NCBI taxonomy): domain Eukaryota; kingdom Viridiplantae; phylum Streptophyta; class Magnoliopsida; order Brassicales; family Brassicaceae; genus Lepidium; species Lepidium africanum. Next base: position 27,639 of record OVAX01001829.1, on the reverse strand, counting down.
CATCCAATTTGAAAGTTAAAATCCTTATTTCACCCAAATCGAAACTTGAATATCTTATTTCACCCGATGTTGGGTTAGTTGGTTTGGAATAGTGAATCGATAGAAATTGGATCTGTAACCTGCAACTCGAGTCTACAAAACCAAATGAACCTGACCCGTTACAATCCGTAAAACCCACCCAATCAAAAGGAAATCTCATATTTCTCAGTTCTACAAATCGCAAGCTTAGTAATCAAATTTCTGCATCGATTCTTGTTGTAGTTGATTAGGGTCTATTATCTGTGTCGATTTCTTTGTTATTTATCGCCTATAACAACAATTTAATTGATTTTGGTTTTATCGTGTGTTTAGGTGATGATGAGTAACGACTCGGGTGAATCAAGTGGCGTTTCCCAACCTCACGTCATAGGGGTTTCGTGAATGGAATTTCAACTAGTTGTTGGTGTGGATCAGCCGTGGTTGTTAAGACTTCAAAAATTGAAGCTAATCCATATCAACGGTTCTACCGTTGTGCTTATGCGATGGGAAGAAAGGTAATGACAGTGAAGAATATTTTTAAGTTCATGTTTTATGTCATATCTTATGTTGTATGTCATTTTTAGGTTGGCGTTGAAGGTCATGTTTTCAAGTGGGAGGATGAGGGGATTATAAACCAAGTTGAGGCATTTTTCTATCTCAATCAACAAACTGGAGAATGAATTGAGAGTGAAAACCAGAGAAATAGAAGAGATGCAGAAGATGAATTGTGAGAAGATGGAAGAGGAATTGATTGAGAAGGTGGATCAGATGCTTGTAGAAGCAAAGTACAACACCAAACGAATCATCATCATTGTTGTTTTAGGATGTTTGATTGTGTTAGGAGTTAGCAAAATGGTAGTTTGAGCAGTGTTTTGGTTGTTCATAGTCAGATTCGTAGTTATCAATCATTTTGTTGTTCGTAGTTGTTGTTGTAATCATTTTGATATTTATCAAACATTTTGTTTACATGTCAATCCATTGTCAACTCTTTATGAATTCAACGATGATATCTATTGCTTACCTTTTTCTTCTGGTTCTTGCTTGGTTTCAATCTTCCTTGGATTCTACTTTTGAAATCTTAACTATACACACAACTACTGCTACTGAATTAAGATCACAATGCTGCAGGTTTTGTTAAATAATTGTTGCAGGTTTTACAATGCTGTCGGTTGTGTTTAATAGTTGTTGCGGGTTTTACAATGTTGTAGGTTTTGATTAATAGTTGTTGTAGGTTTTACAATGCTGCAGGTTTTGTTTAATAGTTATTGCAGGTTTTACAATGCTTCAGGTTTTGTTTAATAATTATGCAGGTTTTACAATGCTGCAGATTTTGTTTAATAATTGCTGCAATGCTTCAGGTTTTACAATGCATGTGGCCAAAAGCATTACATAACCATTAGTAGCCAAAAACATTACATAACCATTAGTAGCCAAAAGAGTTACAAATCCAATTGTTTAGCCTAAAGTTGTAACATGACATAATGACATAACCGATTGTTTAGCCTAAAGTTGTAACATACTTTCCCAACAAAAAAAAAATCCAAAAGCATGTTAACATAACCACCAAGTCTAATGTGGTTTAGTGATGACTCTTTGAGAAGGTTCTTCTTGTGAAGGCTGAGAAGAACTCACAACTAGAGGCAGCTGTAACAAAGGAACCAAAACAACTATAAAAGACAACTCAAAACAAAATAACTCAAAACAGAAAAACAGATTGTGACACACTTGAGTGATGACTCTTTGAGAAGGTTCTTCTTGTGAAGGCTGAGAAGAACTCACAACTAGAGGCAGCTGTAACAAAGGAACCAAAACAACTATAAAAGACAACTCAAAACAAAATAACTCAAAACAGAAAAACAGATTGTGACACACTTGAGTGATGACCCTTTGAGAAGGTTCTTCTTGTGAAGGCTGAGAAGAACTCACAACTAGAGGCAGCTGTAACAAAGGAACCAAAATAACTATAAAAGACAACTCAAAACAATATAACTCAAAACAGAAAAACAGATTGTGACACACCTGAGTGATGACCCTTTGAGAAGGTTCTTCTTGTGGAGGCTGATAAGAACTCACAACTAGAGGCAGCTGTAAGAAAGGAACCAAAACAACTACATAAGACAACTAAAAAAAAAAAAAACTCAAAACAGAAAAACAGATTGTTACAAACCTGAGTGAAGTCTTTCTTGTGGAATCTACAGTTGTGACCTGGTTGACCACAAATTCCACAATGCATAACGCGTGGTGTCTGACTCGTACTCCTTTTCACTGGTGATTTATGTGTACCTCTCTTCCTCTTATTCTTCTTTGGTCTTCTAGGCTGTTTTAGCTCTGGCGGTACATGAATTGCTGGACCATTCCCAGTAGGCCAGAAACGTGCACCTCTGATTGGAGCCAACCCTTCCTCATATGTTTTCCTCCACATATCAGTCTTGAACCAATCAGAGACAAAATCTTCAACCTCTAACTTTCGGCTAAGGATCACTAACGCATGCTCGCAAGGTATACCCGTGAGGTCCCATTTTCTGCAGCTACATGACTTTCTTTCCAAGCTTACGCGGTACGAGCAGCCTTGTAGTTGTACTTGGAACATCATATTTGTGCTCCTAAACACTCTGCACTTACTAGCAGCTTCAAGCTCCTTTGCTATGTAATGTTGAACGTATGGAGTGCACCTTCTTGCATGGTTTTGAGCAATCAATTGCCTTCTACTTATTCGAACCATTGCTAATCTAGTGATGATCTCCAACATGGTTACTAGAGGCTTCTCTCTAGCCTTCACAATCGTAGCATTAAACGACTCTGTGGAATTGTTTTCCACATCCTCATAGTAAGTGCCTAATTTGAAAAAATCCCTACACCAAGTCCTCGGCTTTTGCTTCAAGACCTCTTCATATACAATATTATCATATTCATGGATTCTCCTCATATTTTCAGTGTAGTCAGCTTCGTTGTAACTCCAAGCAAGGTTCCAAATCAACGGCTTCATAAGGGGTTTCTTCCTCTGCGTACTTTTCACGTTTGAGTATACATGTCTCACACACGGTCTATGCTCTATTTTTGGTAATGCTAACTCTGCAGCCCTAATTAATCCCTACCAAAAAACCAGAAAAACAAACATATATCATAAGACACTTAGACATTGTTTCACAAAAATAAACATAAAATAACCAGAAAGACAAACATATATCATCACACACATATAACATATATCAAAACCAGAAAGACAAACATATATCATCATAAACATATAACATATATCAAAATCAGAAAGAAAAACATATATCATAAGACACTTTTGAAGATGACTAACCTTTTGTCTATCTGATACCAAAACATATCCATCACCATTGCCCAACTGCAAATCATCGCTTACCTTCTTCAAAAACCACAACCAGTTTACTGTGTTTTCAACCTGAACAACACTCCATGCAATTGGATATATTGCATTGTCTGCATCATGACCTAATGCAACTAAAAGCTCACCCTTCGTCTTACCTCTAAGAAAACATCCATCTACAACTATAAGAGGTCTACATGTTGATTTCCATGTTCTCCTATGGATGTCAAAACAGACATATAACCTATTAAATACATCTAAACCATCTTGATTCCTCAAAGTTTCAACTACCACGCTTGAATTAGGATTTGAGAGACAAATTTCAGTAGCAAAATCTCTAAGTCTTTCAAATTGTTCACTGTATTCTTTCTCAATCCACCCTAAAGCTTTGTTCCTAACAGATTGACACTAAGGTCTAGACACATTTATCTTCCATTTTTCTCTGAAAATAGCTTCCATCTTCATTGGCATAAAGTAGTCAGATTCTTCCCTAATCTTATCCACGAACAACCTATCAATAACTGGCACTTTAATCATCTCACACTCCCCATTCTCACTACAACTATGGACGTCATTAAGAATCCTAATCTCCCATCTATCAGACCCAGGTCTACATGCGCACTCACCAACTACAGCCCTCACCAACACAGATATACCCAATCTTAGTCGTGTCATACCTATATTGTTTTATGTTTCGTCCTGTCTTCAAAGCATGACCGAGAACTACATCTTTAAACGCTGCTTTGTTGAAGAACGTTTGGCCTTTGTACATATTGCCATCGCCTCTTCTCAAATCATTTGCTCGCCGGTGACGTTCATCTTCTTCTTCCTCACTATCACTCTCAGGATACACATCGTGACGTATTGAGGGCTCATCTGTGAAATCAACGGTGGCGACTTCAATAGCAAGTTCTTCATGCTCGCGATTATCCTCTTCTTCCTCATCTTCAGGTGGTCGACGACGAGCGAAACTACTCTCTACATAATTCATGAGTGCCATCGATCAATTCTTTCAAAGGATTAACCAATTAGAAGATTACAAAATTTAGTTAGGGTTTGAGATTTTCACGAATGGGGAATTTTTTTACAGAGATCGATTTAGAACACAAATCGGGTATTAATTAGATATAATCGGGTCTTCAATTGGTTAACTCTATGGTTTTGGTTAATTTCTGGGTTAAGTTGTTAATTGGTCTACAGTAAACCAATCTTAATTTTGGTATGTGTGCAATTTTAAATTAAACTTACGGATCAGATGTAATAAGAACTTTAACTTCAGTTTTAGGTGTAATAAGATATTCAACTTACAAAACGTGTGGATTTAAAACCATCCCTAAAGTTCATGTCGAATTGGTGCTATATGAAAGTTACCGTGTGAAAATATATTAAGGACCCTTGAACCAGACAAATTGGTTTTCCTCTCCATGGATCAATTTTCTAAGCGCACTAGCTTGTTTGCTTCCTCCATATTTCTCTTACTTAACATTGTGTAAAGCGACCCCATGACTGACAAGTTCTTCACCAGAACTTCAGCGACGTCTCTCCTGCCATTAAGACAAATTTATAATCAGACCAACACAATGCTTTTTCACTGCAAGTGAAACTTCCGACGTATACAATATGTTCATCGCAAGTTTCAAACCACCTCGGTGAATCACCCCAATCATCCCATCGGGATACTTCGCAAGCTTTGCTAGCGTCGCTAAACAATCTGCCGTGAGTTCTCCTCTAGTATTTTCCGATCTCAAAAGATCAAGAAGTATCAGAACAGCTCTGGTGGCAAAAACACGCCAATGGTTATCAGATTGCACCAGCAAACCCATAATCGCAAGCAACGCACTGCGTTTCACATAATCGTCGTATTCTCCTCCTTCAACGATCTTCATCAATCCTGAAATCGCATCTGGATTTTCTCTTATCAATTTGATGTAACCTTCAACGGAAGAAAGATAAAGCACAACAGAAGCAGTGTATAATCTTGTCTCTGTTTTAGCTCTTTCTTTGAGAATCTTTACAATGATATGTAACCCTTCTCCAACAATCTTAGATTTTTTGGCGACGTGCTTAGACAGATTCAATATCCCACCCATTGTGTTCTCTTGAATCGTGGAATCTCCGGAGCTAAGAGCTTAAAAAAGTGAATTCACCACGCCAGCTTTAAGCAGACAATACCTATTAAAACTACTTGTATATGGCAAAATCGGATCTTCATCACAGCTCTGTAAATCATCTCTTCACCACCATGATTAACTCTAAAGTGAGAACCCTTGCAATGAGTTTCCCAGCTTTAACTGTAGCTTAACTCTCCGACTCCAAATCATCTTGAGCCTTCCTTGTCCGGCCAACAATACCCATTAAAACGATGTCGTTTGTTCGGCAGTTCTTGTGAATCATTTCACTCACATGAACATTATCAACCAAATCAATAATAGCAAGAATCTTTCTGGTTTTGGGGCACATGATGTTCTTGGATCTGAACCCATTTCTTATGGAGCTCCGATCATAGGTGATGGGTGCCTCGGAGGAGGAACTCTCGGATATGGAATAGCGGGAAGACCTTGGTGAGTTGATTCTCGTGAGAACTAGTTTGGGCAGAAATGGGCGAATGAGAACCACAAAGGAGGGTGATGATTCCTTTGATAATCTCGGACCAATCAAGCTTAGAATCCTCACAAGACCTGATCTCGACTCTCTCTCTCTCGAATCCTCAAAGAGATAAAGACGGCCAAAGCTCAAAACACATGCTTGAAAAGAAATACTTGTTTATTTGATGAAAGCTTGTCTATCTAACAAAAGAAATGCATGAGCTTATATAAGCTCAAGGTACAACGGTTATGAGATTAAAAAACAGAAAGAAATATGAAAAATTTAAGTGTCCAATGGACAAGTGATGGAGGTCGTTGATCTTGGAGCCGTTGGAGAAAATTTGACGATCGGCCGGATATGGAAAGTCTTCAAATGGGGGATTTGCCCAATCATGTGAGAGCTGGTGCATGGTAAGACTTTCCTAGATGATTCTGAGTGGCCTAGATAGTCTCCTGGTTGCCACACATACGTCTGAAGTCCCTTGAAGCCAGCATATCCTGGACCTTCCTTAATCAACACTGGATTGAACCATCTTTTTGAGTGGAGCGTATCTGGACGATCCAGTGGAAGATTGGTGCGGTCTTGGGCTTGTTGGAACCATGAAAAGCCCAAGAATAACCTTAAAGTGGTTTGAGGTGAAGGCCGCGCCTTAGTTGGGTTGTGGAGCTCAATGTTTGGCCTTATCGCGTATTTAGATTCATTGCAGATCCTCCAACTTGTAAAATCCATATCTTTTAGTTCAGAGCTTCTTTTGGGATTATTCCACTTCGAGAAGATAGATAAATGGGTCAAACATCCATGTAGTATTGATTCATAACTTGGTTCATCTTGGATCGTCTGGAAAGCCTCGAAGAGTGATCGCATGTCCTGGTTGGATTCCAAAATTGGCAAGTGCGACCTTGGTTGTGTCTTGCTGGGGCTGGGATGTGGTTACTGTAAGCTCTTCAAGGTCATCTAGATTGTATTTTATCTTCATGTTAGGCTCGGCCAAGTCTTGTTGGTTAGATTGCTTCTCGTCTCGACCTTCTCGGATTATATCGTCTACGGGTAACTTTTTGCGGTCGAGGACCCCATCAATAGGTGTGTCCTATTTCTATAACCAAAGGATTCATCATAATCTTTAGTGAAATAAGACATAGGAGATCCTTAACTTTTAATCATTAAGTCTTGATCTTTCTTGCTATCATCGTCATGAAGATTACTATAATCATTTTCAACCCGAGGAAGTATAACGCATCTGCAATAGCAAATGAACCCCATTAAGCTACTGAGAACCTCGACTCGAGCGTCATTTCTTGTCACTTTCTTCTTTAACCACTCTGCCACTATCTCTTCTCCGATAAGGTTAGCCTCTTTAGCGCAATCTCCCCATGTTCGGATCCCTACATGATTTAGGATCCTGTTAATTTCATCCGGATCTGGGATGACTCTGTTCTCGAACTGAGTAAATATCTAATTAATGGAGGTGATGACTTGTTTATCATCCGACTCCGAGTCAGACCAGACCCTAGAGTTACAGGCTTGCCGTATTACTAAGTTAATCAGCTTGTTGACTTTCGTCGGTAAGTCAATGGATGCGACAGGAAATGCAAAAGGCTAGTAAATATTGATCGAGTCAAAACCCGGAGATAATCCGAGACTTGATCCGAGTTCATGATCATATATAGTCTAGCTACATCTCTTGTACAATCTTCAATAAGGAACTTGAGTTTTGGAAGATGATGTGGATTTCCTTATAGCTCAAGGCTGCAACAGAGATGTGTAAATAGCGTCTCGGAGTGCCGACTCGGATCCGTATCTCTTCAAAAACAATAACTAGGTTTTGGATCCACCTAAGATTTTCTCTAAGCTTTTTTAATTGGTGGAGAAGTGTTTGGACTTGAACGTGAGCATGTCGCCGACGAGTTGAATGAGAGTAAAGTAAGGTGAATATGGAGATTGATTCGCATGGTTGTACAGTCGGAAAAGTCAGGATCCGACGACCTGTTGAAAGGTCAAGTACTTTATACTATATACGAGTTGGATTGTCAATGACCGGTTGAATTATTAATGGTGGACCATATTTAGAATATGAAGACAAACTATGCAGACGCGAAGTCAAATGTTCACTATTTATGGAGCTTTTTGGAAAAAAAATAAAAAGAAATCTCATTTAGAGGAAAAAACAAACTAGCATTAGTAAGTAATAATAGTTATGTGTTTGTTATTTAATAGTTGAGCATTTTCTTGGAATTATTAGGGGAACATCATAATTTTGTACTACTTAGGACCTGATTGTTTAGGGTTGTAGTTGCTTTAAAAAGAAAAAGAAAAAAAAGTTAAAAGCATTAAAATTTATCTAATCATACTTTAGATTAAACTAATTTTAAATTTTTATATATTTTTTGCTGTAGAAAGCCAAAAGTATACGGCTCAAATTTTTTGGTTTTACAAATTTAAAATTAATTTATTGATAATATTAAAACCCTAATTAATCTTATCTCTAAAATAATATATATTCTCGTCGGAAGTAAAAAAAAAAGTTAACTAGAACAAAGAAAGAGAAACAGAAGAACACACAAAGAAAGAGAAGGAACCCAGCGAGTAAAGGTATGTCAAAATATTTCATTGTTATTGACTTTAATAATTCAATACACTTGTCGAGACAATTCCAATGATTTGATTATAATTGAAATTAATTTTGAAAGATAATTTCAAGGAACCTCTCGGTCAATACAGTAGAATTAACGAACCTGTGACCTTTTTTTAGGTTAACAATCTATTTTAGATGTTAAACTATTTACTTAATGAACCTGCAACTTTTTTTTTGGTTAACGATCTTATTGTTGTTACTTTAAAATATTTATCAAAATATTTATTATCTTATTTACTTTAAAAATCAACGTTTATTACTTTAAAATATTTATTATCTTATTTATTTAGTATATATTTAAAATTTTACCAATCAAACTTTTGTTTTAAAAAGAAATATTTTAAGTCAAAATCCTAAAGAAACAAAATAAAAGCTACAACCAAAATATTTAAATTTAAAATCCTAAAGCAAAAAAATTAAAGCTACAGCAAACCAATCAGGCCCTTAGTCATCGCTGTTTTATCATCATTTAATTCATTTCGAAAAAATCGATTCAAATCAACATTTAAAATCGATTGATTGAAATGTAAAGGTTTGTTCTTATTGGCCATCGGCTATATTTCATTTTTTCGGTACTTAATTAATGTCGATCATTCCATCCTCATATCCTCAGATGTTGTGAATCTCCCATTTTATGCTTTGAATGGTGGATATATATCAAAAAATGAAGATCTTACAAATTATGTAGATCATATAGAACAAATACAATCATGCAGATCATGCTAAACATACAAAATAAAAATAAAAATATAATATTTTAATTTTCCATAATAATTTTGCAATATTTTCTATAATGTTTGACTTAAAAGTTCATTTTTATATACATTTTAATTCTCTACAACTTATTACCTCGGCAAAATCCTAATAAAATTATGTAGTCACATTATAATTAATAGATAACATAAATAATATAATTATGTACATGTTTTTATAGAGAATAGTGGAAATATTTAACCGATAAATCTAGCTATTACATTGACGAACCACATATACTAATAGAAGTAAAACATAATTGCAGAACCAATTAATGTACTATGTGAAAAAAAAAACAATTAATTTCATTTACATTTGTGCATAAATAAAACTGATTTGGAATAAATTGGGTGTAAAGGACAAAGTGTCAACTTATCTTCTTTTCTCTTTATTTTCAAATATGTAAGCAAATCATTTATTGGTTTTATAAATTTTTGTAATGCAATTAATGTTAGGTAAATGAGAGAAACAAAAGCATATGGCACCACAAGCATTATAGATGCTTTTGTTCAGCCAAACATCCAAACCTCTAAGCTTTCAAGGGTTGGCAGACCATTTGTAGATTTAATACAGATGGACCCATCTACTTTTGTAGTTTCTATTCAAATACAATATTTGCAGGACATACTCTTTTCTTCCTAATGCCCCATTGTTTGAACCGGGTTTAGCACAAATGACTAAATCCAAAATTTTGATAAGAGAGATAGAAGATTAGGTAAGGATTCTTGAGAGCTTTGAAGAGAAGAAGTGTATTGCAAAGAATAAGATGATTGTCGAGTAGAGTCTATTAGCTTAATGTGTTTGTCCAAAAAGCCGATCTCCTTTTTGAAGGATCCGCTCCTCTATTTATCGATCATAAAGGCGGTTACAAAATAGATTGAATAAAAAAAAAATACAATTGTCTAGATATGATCTTATCTAGAAGATTCTTGCTATATTTCCGGAAATTTTCCATGTCGGAATAGGAAAATTTCTATTTCTTTGCTTATTGACGTATCGTCCGACTTTCTTCAAACTTAGCGTGCTTCTGAGTTGACAAGAATATCTGAGTTGAGACTTCGATATTCTTGCCGAGTTCAATACTTAGCGTTTTGTCAATTGTTACCCGCTGACCGAAGTAGGATCTTGGATCCACCTCCAATGATTGTCCCCCTCCAGACTCGAAAAATTGTAGCCGAGTTTCCGAGTCGGGAAGTTTCTCCGCTTCTAGAATCTTTGGTCCACGTGTCATTCTGTGATTGGGTCACTAAAGCGGTTTCCTCGGTTTCCACCCGTTGAGTAATTATTACTGTTTGACGTCATTTCGGTTTCCGGTGAAATTTCTATAAATACCGCGCCATCCTTCTTTTACCATTCACTTCATTCTTACAAGAAATCTTTCCGACTTTGTTTTTATTTCTTTCTTTGTAGTTTTCTTCCGACTTTCAAAAATTTTCTAATATACTTCAAACACTTTTCTCAAGCGAAAAATGGGTCTTGATGATTTTAAACTTCCCAACGTCACGGAGGATTTGAATGCTGCTCTCGAAGGAATGGATGCCCGTCCTTCTGGGGGATCTTCTAGGGTTACCCGATCTTCTAACTCACCGACTCGAGATATTGTTGATGTCCCTTCAAGTTCTGGTTGAGGAACTTCGCAACCTGCGAAAAGGTCAAGGGCTGATCCACCTAGGATTACTTCTCCTGGAGTCGTTACTCGAGATGGTGCTTCCAACATTTCTCAAGGAAGATGAAGAGGCGTTCCCGACTTCCGCTTTACCCACAACCACTCCGATCCGAGATTGCTCTTGGAGTTTCGAATGGAGTGTGCTGATCTGATGCGTCAAATAAGGACTTTATTATAGCGTCTCCTTACTCCGGATCAGATGGAGAATCGAGAGAAATACGAAGAGGCTGCGTATTTGCTGTTCCAGGTAAGTTCTTTTTCCGATTCAGTTTCGTCGTTATTTCCGCTTTAAATCTTCTAACTATGCTTTTTTGAAGTCTTTGTAGTTCGTCGCCTTTTTGAATAGCATTATGCTGCAGCGCGAGAGATTCCACGCTAACCCAGATGGAAATATCCAGAGGAATTCTGGCCAAGCTGGCCAAAATCAACTCGAAGTAGTGGAGGCAAGGTCCTGACAAACTGCCACCGAAGAGGAACTCGCTCGCGTGAAAGACGAGTTGAGGATAGAGCGTGAGAACGTCATTCGGTTGGTGGAACAGAATGCATCTTTGATGGAGTCGCTTAAGTGTACTGAGTCGGATCAGAAGACGGCTTTCAAATCCACCAAGAAGGCCAACGACAACCCCCAGGGGCTTCAAACCGAGTTGGGCTCTATGAAGGAGAACTTCGACTCCCGACTTCGCCAGGTTCTAAATGATGAGAAGAAGAAGATTCCAAGATTTTCACGATTAATTTACCGAGCATTTCAACCGAATTGCTGCTCAGTTCGATTTGGATACGAACCTAGAGGCCCGATAGTCTTATGTCCAATATCTTGGGTCGACAAATGTTCTCCAACTACTTTCCGGTCTGGGCGTCAACATCCCTTCAGCAGTTGTTGAATTGATGACTGCTAAGGTGAATGAGATTAAGGAATTGTCAACAGGGAGAATTTGACGTCGCTAATTCCTGGAGACTTGGTCGTTCCGGTGCTTGAGATTGGGGAAATGTCGAACAACAATGATCAGACTAGGAAATAGATTCATTTTTGGACTCTTGTAACCGCCGTTTGGCTTTTAATAATTCATCTCTTTGATTCTTGTAATCGTAGTTTGGCTTTTTCTTAATCATCTCTTTGATCCTTGTAATCGACGTCTTGTAATTATTTACATGTATAATGAACAATGTTGTTATTTTGTTAATATGATATTCTAATCTGATTACGACTTTGAAATCCGAACAAGAGAATTCATCACAAGATTGACTCGTAATTTTGTATGTTATCTGGATAAATGTGAAGTTTAATTCTCGAGATCTTTTCTTTTTTTCGCGCGTTAGCTAAGTTTCTTCCTAAATTTGAGAGTTTGATCCCGTTTTTTAGGAAGAGAACCTTCACTGTATAGCTTTAAAGTTGACATTTAAGACTCAGTTTAAGTTTTAAGAATTTTGACCTTGGAAATGATCTTTGTAGGAATTTTGTTGAGAATATATTTCGATTATCTGTACAGAACTATGTTCTGTCTTTATTGAGAACTTAATCTCGTAAATCTGTACGAAACTGTGTTTTTTCTTTATCGAGAATTTGACCTCGGGAAATCTATACAAAGGTATGCCCTGTCTTTTGCGAGAATCTGATCTTGTAAGTCTGTACGAAACTAAGTTTCGTCTTTTTTTTTTTGAGAAACTAGTCTCGGTAAATCTGTACAAAGCTATGCTTTGTCTTTTTTGAGAAATTAATCTCGGCAAATATGTACAAAGCTATTCTTTGTCTTTTCGAGAATTTGATCTCATAAGTCTGTACGAAACTATGTTTCATCTTTTTTGAGAAACTAATTTCGGTAAATCTGTACAAAGCTATGCTTTGTCTTTTTCCTGAAATTAATTTTGGCAAATCTGTAAAAAGCAATGATTTGTCTTTTAGTGAGAATTTGATCTTGTATTTGTGAGAACTTGGCCTCGGCTTGGAGACTTGGCTTTATTATTAACGAGAATTTTGTCTCGGCGAGGTTTTATGACTCAGCTTAGTATCGTGAGTGGTTTAGGACTCGGCTATATAGAGCGGGATTTTTCGACCCGGTGAGATTTTAAGACTCGGCTTTGAGTGTCTTTTCGAGAATTGAATCTCGGCAAATATTTTTTGAGTTGTACTCTATTTTCGCGAGAATTTGATCTCGTTTTTTTGGGAGTTAGGGTGTAACCCCCTTTTTTCTTTTTCTTTTTTTGTCGAACCCGAGATTCTACGTTATAAAAATTTTATTTAGTTTTAGCTGCACCCGAAAAGCTACCTACTTACCCCACATGGGTCAAGCCAAGACGTAGTTCTAATGACATAATTAAGTAGATTAGGATGCATCAAGTAATGCATCTAAGTCATCGAGTTGATATGTATTCAATAGTAATATCGCTTCAAGTTGATGGAGTTCTAAGTTCGTGGAATCATCTCTCATTCCATAGTCGTGATATTGTAGACTCTTGGTTTTATGACTTCGCAGATGATATATGGCCCTTCCTAGTTGGCACCAAGTTTACCCATGTTGAGTTCAGCCGTGTTCTCAAACACTTTTCGAAGTACTAGATCTCCTACTGCAAAGTGTCTTCCACGAACTTTCTTTTTGTAGTACTTTGCGGCTTGTTGCTGATAGTTTTGCACACGGAGAAGTGCTTCATTGCAATCTTCCTCCAAGTCGTCAACACTAGTTTCCATTACTTCATTGTTTAAACTTTCTTCTTCGAGAAAACGTTCTCGATGCAAATTTGGTACCATTACTTCTGCTGGGGCCATTGCTTCCATTCCGTGAGAAAGGGAGAAAGGAGTTCGTTCAGTTGAGCGTCTCGGCATTGTCCGATGTGACCATAACACGCCATCTAATTCAGAAACCCAATTTCCTTTCTTTTTCAAAAGCTTTTTTTCTATACCATCTATAATCTGTTTGTTTGTCGCCTCTGCTTGTCCATTTCCTTGTGGGTTTTGAGGAGTATATTTGCTCACTCGAATGTTCCATCTGGAATAGAAGTTTGTGAACTTTGCCGAGATGAATTGAGATCTGTTGTCTGTCACTAAGATAGCCCATATCGGCAGATGATGTTCTTCTACTTTAAGAAGTAATCCGTCATTGATGTGAGAATAAACCTCTTCCTCAACCCACTTTGAGAATAATCCGTCATTGATGGGGCTTGGATGATGTGCTCATGTCGTTGACATCTGTCACACTTGGCTGCATATTGCGCATAATCCTTTGCCATTGTCGGCCAATAATACCTGAGAGTTCGGATTTTGTGCACAAGTGATCTTCCACTGTTGTGATTTCCACCGGTTCCATCATATGTCTTTTTAATGATTTCATTGGTTTCGTTACTGTGAATGCTAGTAAGGAGGATTTCGTTTGTGCTTCATTGATACAACTATCCATCGACTTGGGCATACGAAGCGCACTTGGCCTTGAGTCGGTGAGATACCCACTGGCGTTCTCCATCCATGATGTATGCATGGATCTTGTCTCGCCAATCGATCTTCTGCTCACTGGGCTACTCAACATCTGGCATCTCAATGTCGAAGTCATCTGGAGTATTGGTAATCGCTGAGACGAGTTCAACGTCTCTTTTCGGTAAGTTTATACTCGGTCAGTCTATACTTTCAACTGGCATTATTCGCCTTTAAACGGGTTCTATCGTGGATTCGAGAGCTGCTAAGACATCAGCTGAAGTGTTCTCAAACCGTAAAATTTTGTTTACCTTGCATTTTAGATCCTTTGCTAACTCTTTGACGACTTTGAGGTATGCTTCCATCTGATCATTCTTTGTATCATAGCCTCCGTTCACTTGGTTGACTACTAGTTGGGAATCGCAATGACAGTCAGCTTTGGTTGCTCCAATCTAACCCCTACGATCAATGCTTTGTATTCAGCCCCATTGTTGGATGCAGGAAACGCGAGTCGGAATGATTACTCCAAGATTTCTCCTGTCAGGCTCTCAAGTCGGATTTCAACTCCTGAGCCGTGTTGTGATGATGATCTGTCAACATAGATCTTCCAAGTTTGAAGAACTTTGTCCGACTCTAAAGGTTCTAAGTTGCGGGCTAGTTCAATTAGAAAGTCAGCTAATAGTTGAGACTTTGCGCTTGTTCTTCCCTTGAACTTGATATAGTACTCACTTAACTCGATAGCTCACTTAGTCAATGTTCCAGATTGGTTTGGACTATGTAGTATCGTTTGTAGTAGGTGGTTTATTAACACTATGATGGTGTGAGATTGGAAGTAAGGTCGTAACATCCTTTTCGAGGTTACTAACGCGAGTTTCTCCGTAATCAGGTATCTAGACTCAGCTCCGTCCAAAGACTTTCTTATGTAGAAAATTGGGTGTTGAGTTCCTCTATCATCTCGAACTAGCATGCTACTCTATGCTGACGCTGATACTGCAATGTATAAGTATAGTGGTTCTCCGTCTTCTGGTTTTGCAAGAATTGACAAAGTCGAAAGATACTCCTTTAATTCGGAAAAATCGTTCTTGCACTCCTCATTCCACTTGAATTATTTATTTCCTCGCAACAAGTTGTAGAATGGAAGGCACTTATTCGTTGAGCGCGAGAAGAATCAGTTTAGGAAGGCTATTCGGCCGGTTAGCCTTTGAACTTCTCGTTTGTTCTTCAGAGAAGGTAGCTCTTGGATCGCCTTAATCTGTTTGGGGTTTGCTTTGATTCCCCTTTGAGTGACTATGTAACCGAGAAATTCTCCCAAAGTTACTCCAAAAGTGCACTTTGCCAAATTGAGTTTCATCTGGTACTCGTTTAAAGTTTGAAATCGACGCGCTAAATGGTCGACGTGATCTTCTGCTTTTAGAGACTTGACTAGCATGTCGTCTATGTAAACTTCCATTGTTTGTCCGAGTTGGTCGGCAAACATCTTGTTGACCAATCGTTGGGAAGTTGCTCTGGCATTCTTCAAACCAAATGACATCACTTTATAGCAATAATTTCCTTGCTCTGTGATAAACGAAGTTTTCTTCATGTTGTCGGAATGCATCCAAATATAAATGAAATGAGTTCATTTCCGGCAGTTTCTTCGTTAATTCTGTTGATATTTGGCAATGGAAAACTATCCTTTGGATAAGCTTTGTTGAGGTCGGTGAAGTCCACATAGACTCGCCATTTCCCGTTCTTCTTGGGAACGACTACCAGATTGGCTAACCATTCCAGATATTGAACTTCGACGATGGACCCGGTGTCAGTTATCTTTTAGACCTCGTCAATTACAGCGTTTGTCCTTTCTGGCCTTAGCTTTCTTCATTTCTTGTAAGTCAGATAGACATACAATCTGTGGCTTGCGATCTTCAGATTGATTCCAGGCATATCTTTGACTGTCCATGCGAATGTCGTTACATTATATTCCAGAAGTTGGATCAACTTGTCTCGAATCGGCTTACTCAAGTTGATCCCAATGCTGACGTATTTAGATGAGTTTGTTAGGTTGATATTGACGAGTTTGACGCTAAATTGGTCTTGCTTCTCTTGAACGGGAGGTTCTGACAATGTTTTGCCTCTCATGGTTGCTGTGATCATGTAGGACTTGTTTTGTAATTTTAACTCGGCGATAATACAATTTTGGGACATCTTTTGATCTACTTGAAGCGTGTAAACTCTTTCACTCGTCGATATCTTCACACATTGATGGTAGCTTGACGAGATCATTTTTATCGTGTGAGGCCAAGGTGTTCCAAGAATTATATTATAGATTGGCGGTTCTACCACTAAGAACTTGATCCATCTTGTAATTCCGGCAACTCAGACTGCTAACTTGATAGTTCCGATTGCATTTATCGTACTTTCGTCGAATGCAGTCAGTGTTCTCTCCATTGGTTTGAGTCGTGCGTCTGGTAAGGCTATCTTATCCAACATTTCCTTGAAAATTAGATATACCAAGATACCTGTATCGATGAGAATCCGAGATACATCGTAGTCGGCTACTCGTAATTTTACGACCAGCGAGTCGTTCTGTGGGAAGCTTACTCCTTCGACATCCTTGGTGGTGAATGTAACTTCTGAATCAACTGTTCCTGAGATTTCTTCGACTGGATCAAGGTTAAATGTTGCTAAAACCGTCCGCTCGCACTTCTTGATCGATCTTATAGTGTCGTCACAAAATTGTAATCCTCCCATGATTACATTGACTTCCACTCTTGGGGATCCTGATTCTTTGGTCTCCTCATCCTGTTTTTGCCTATTTGGTTTTTCTTTGGATCTACTGTCTTGGTTGCCACTTTGTAAGCTGCTTCTCGCAACTCGGCTTCTTTTTTTTGCGCTTTGAACTTTTGAGTCTCTTCTTCTGAGAGATTTAACTCTCTTTTGCTGAACTTCTCGGAAAGTAGTTCTTGCAGCTGTTTGCACTTCGAAGTGGAATGACCAGTTCTATTGTGCAAAGCACAATATTCACTTCGGTTGTAAGTATTGTTGAATGGATTTTTACGAGCTGGGCTGTTAGTTTTGCCGACTTGAAAAGCTGTCGCCGAGACCGTTTTCCTCTATAATTATGTTGTCTCGGCTCGTGATATTCCTCTTTCGAGTCCTTAACTCCTGAATTTCGATGAATTTTCTGAGTTCTGGTGAGGATTTGCTTCTCCTCCACATAGTCTGCATGCCTTGCTACTCTAGAAAGGGCATCCGAGATCGTACTAGGACAGTTTACAAAAAGATCTCTTCTTAAGGCCTCATTTGTAACCATTCCAGTTGTTAGAGCCTCGATAGCCATATCATCACTAACTTTTGCTTTAGTCAGAATTTTCCTAAATCGTCCGAGATATGATTTCAAGGACTCGTCAAACCCTTGTTTGAAAGACCGTAACTCACTGTAGAGGTGTCTTATTTGACGAATAGAGTGTATTGCTTCATGAACAACTAGTCAAGTTGATTGAAGCCCTCGATCGACCTAGTTGGTAACTTGGTGAACCATACCAGGACATCGCCAATTAGGTTCTCGGTGAAGAGTTGGCAGTAAGCCGCGTCCTTTTGGTTGGGATTGTAAGTTGTCATGTTCATCATGACATTGAAAGCGCTTATGAATTTGATCGGATCAGTGGCCCCGTCGTACGAAAGACACCTTATTCTTGGTCCTCGGTATACTGAGATCCCTTTTAGTCTTGGCGTGAAGGACGAGTTTCGAGCTTAAGCTAAGATTCGCCCGATCTCTGGTGCCGAGCTGGTAGCTTGGTGGAATTGAGACCTCATGTACTCCATTATTCTGTATACGAATGCCACGTCCATTGTATTTGACGTTTGTTGTCCTGATGCGTTCTGAGTTGTAGACTGCCCTGGTCTTATCATGTTGGTTGGTTGTGGACTTAGCACTACTCCGAACAGGTTTCTCTGGATGCTAGCCAATACTTCTTCATCTGGGCTGTTGTTTTGCGTAAATGGGAGGCTACTCTCGTTTAAATATATAAAAATTTAAAAAATACAGATCATATATTTTGTATAAGAAGCGTGTACCTCCACTTTTTTTTTCTTTGAAATTACAACAATTTATTTTATTATTTAATTATTTTTTATCTACAATAAATGTATAAATGACTACACAAAAAGCAGATTATGCCATTTGCAAAAAATGTGCAATTTTATTGCCAAATATTTAAAGAAATAATTGTACCAAATGTTATCTTTTATTTTTTATTTGTACCAAAGGCGCCTTCTTCCAAACCTTATAATTTTTGCCCCTTTTCACTATTTTTCGCCAAAGCCAAAATGACCAAAATAACTCTCATTACTTTGGCGTCCCAATTTCCTCCATCGTCTCCATCTCACGCATCTTCGGAGACGAAAACGTCAAACTGCAAGGCTCTATTTATATGTTCATCATTTTTTCTTTTCACTTTCTTCTCAACACTTTTCACTCTCTTCTCCTGTTTATTTTCTCTTCCATTTATCTTCATCTCCAGTTTTCTTTTCACCTCTATAACCTATTGCCATTAATTGATTCAATCAGGTAAACATCTTCTTATATCCATGAGAGTTCGTTATCTTCCTTAGATTTTTCTGGTGATTCTGCAAACCCTACTTTTTTGATATTTGTTTTGCTCAAAACCTTTGGACTAAATCACGACAGATTTTTTATGTTGTGTATAATTTTGTCATGTACATTCTTGATTTTTACAGAACCCTAGATTCCATCATTCATGGATGACCACCTTCATTTTCCGTAATTGCCTCCCCTAATTGTCCCTTAGGGTTATTTTGTATTCGTCTTTAATGGACAACCTTTGTTTACTTATCCACCGTTAGAATTCTGCTTCCGTGAGTCCTTTAGGGTTATTTTGTATTCGTCTTTAATGGATAACTTTTGTTTAGTTGTCCACCGTTAGAGTTATGCTTCTTTGACCAACATTATTTTTCATACATTGCATCCATGTTGCAATGGTTTTTGTCCCGCATGGACATTTGTAGCTGTCTCACAAGGGCAAATCTTCTAACTATTAGTTGTCATCTCGATTGACTCTCTTATGCATTTCACCTACAGAGCAATGACACACAGATCCACTGGTATTTTCAACAACGGTGGCCGGTTCAGCTAGATAATCACAAAAGTGTAAAAGATATATGGGAAAGAACCCAATTTGATTGCATTTTCTCCAATTTTAATGTCATTTTCATTTTTCCCAACTTTCCTTCCATTTTAAATTTGAAGAAACATTGTTGTAATTCACAATATCTTTACTTTTGTCCACGAAAAATTTCGCTATTCACTCTTCCCACGAGCCAAAATTCACTCTTCTCACGTGCCTAACACTTTCTTCCCTTCCTCTAATTCCCTCCCACTTCTTCTCCCCTCCATAAGGCTAAACTCTCTCTCCACAAAAACATAATGATGACATTTGGTGAAATATTTTAGATTGATGGCATTACAGCTAAATATAAACTAAAAATGACATTCTACAAAAAAATCTCATATTTAAACTCTAGTACATCTAAATCTGCAAGTTATTTTTCCAGTTATTAACTTAAGTTGTTTATTACTAGGTCATTTGCTTCTTCTTTTTGTCGTTGTACTTGTAGATTTTGTGTGGCTGTAGTGATATCAGTTTGTGGTATCTGTAAAATTTGGAATTTATTTAGTATCCAGTTTTTTTTATAATTTACTAAAAAATTATAAATTTCTTTATTAAATAATTGTTTTGAACAATAATTAATCATTTTTAATTTTAGCTATTGTTTTTAACGGTTGAATATACCAATATTTTATGATAATATATACTAATAGATCAATATATTTTAAACCTTAATATAAGAAAAATTTAACAAAAATGTTTAGTTGATAATTACTATAAAGGGTGAAATAACGTGACATAGATGAGAGTATCTATGACAATTAATCAAAAAATTAATATTATTTCTGTGATATAAATAAATTTTATATATTGTTTTAATCTTATAATTTTAAATTATAAAAACACACATATATATATATATATAAGTTTTTTTCTATTAATTATTATATGTGATTAAACTAATAACATTTTAAAATTTATAGATATGACGTCAAATTGTAGACAAAACACAAATTTGTTTGTGCAAATAGATACCATCCGCCACACGGAAAGTATTGCAAATTTGTCATGGAAAAATCAAAATACTTAATTTTAAATGTATGTTCTGCATGATCTATGTGATTTGTATATGTTCAGTATAATCTGCATGTCTTTAATTTGTAGAGATCCTTTTTTCTCATCTGTTTACCGATCGAATAATATTTTATTTATTTTTCTCCTACGAAAAATATTGTATGAATGAGAGTTAAAAATGCATATGGGCCCAACTACATTTAATCTGCAAATGGACTGCCAACCATTCAAAACCCATGTATAAGTATTTTCTTTGTAATTTGATAAATTTGCTCTTTTTATTTTATTGAAAATGAACACACCTGGAAGTGTAGAGGTCGGTGAGAAGGAAAAGATGAGATAAAAAAAATAGCAAATTTTTTTTTTAAAAAAATATCTTATATATTAATTTCTCCTACTAATTTATATACATTGTATCTATTTTGATAAAAAGGTAATTAAAATATAAATTTTATTTAATATCTTATATACATAAGAGAAATTTTAAGAAATGTGCTTTTTGACATGCTCCTTTTCAAAAAGTATCCATTTCATGTATATTTTTCTCTCCCAGTTTCCAAAGGAAATGGTATAATTTGAAAAGAGACATGTCAAAAAGGACATTTTTGAAATTCTTCCTATATATAATATTAATATATTTTAAATGAACAATAATAATTAGTCAATAGAAAATGCAATTAATATAATTCTATACTTTTTCATATATAAATTAAATCATAAATTATAGGGTGCAATCACTATACATGATAGAAAAGACATACGAGAAATAATAATTACTGGAAATGTTAATGGTTGAAGACAGTGAAAATACATAAAGTTATCATTCCTTACAAGATATAAAAGATATTATGAAAAATACTAATGATTAAAGTGAAGATCTAATTAACTAAACTTTGAAATCAAAACATATTCCCTATTTTTACCTAAATTAATGGTTAATAAGCCCATAATTAGAGGAAAACGAAGATTTCCAAATTGTAAATCTTTATACAGATTTTTTATTGAGTCAATCAGGTGAATATACACAAATACTTAGGTAATTAAGGAAGTAACCATAACAAATAGATAATTGAAAAAATGACTTTGCATCTCTATTTTACCCCTATAACTGATGGGATCTAACAGTATAATATAGTAGTTTGTAGTATAATGTTTTGGTTGTACGTATAACAAGTTCGATATATATATAAAATAGGGAGAATGAGGATGAATCAGAGGGGGTTTGAAAGAGAGAGAGCCTCCTCCACTGATTCCACCAACGCTTGAGATATCTAAAGCTATGAATGAAAGAAAAGCAGCTATGTATGTTGATGTTGTGAATTCGATTTTTGGTTGGTTGAATTTTGTTTGAAATTCGAGCCATGAGCTTGTTTTGTTGAGGATTTGATCGACGTTTGTAAAGATAATGGAAGGTTGGTTCTATTATTGATGGAGTTAAGAAGATGATGAAGGTGATGAAAGATAGAATTACAGGGACCTAACATAAATATTAACGTGATAACAATTTAGTTAACAATAAAGTATAAGAGCACAATTACCATTATCAGTAAATAGTAATGCACTGTTTGTGTTATAATCATTTGATTAATTTTTGAAATATCTGTGGTCATATGGTGTAATTTCTCCTTTTATTTGGCAAAGAATATGAAAGAGAAGGCATATGTTATTATGATTTTTTCTTGGTCTTAGTTAATATTAGTGAATGATTTGTGTCGAATAGGTATAGGATACAGTCCACCAAAATAATAGGTATAAGGATACAATAGCAAAATATTGTATAAAATATACAAAATATCATGTTTTAGTGTTAGTTGGTTACTTTCCTAATATCATATCAATCAATGGTTACTATTGCTAATTGCCTTTAGAATTACCACATAATCTTTAAAATGTTATTTACGCCTCATTAAACAAAAATTTTATTACTAATAGACAATTTTTTATAAATATATAAGCAACTAAATAATACCACGTGTTGTATATGAGATATATTTTTGTGAATAATTAAGTGAAATTTGGGTGTATAACAATGAAATTGTTCTTAATTAGGTGATGATTTCCTAGTTAGAAGGTTTTCAAGTAGGTTCTTATTGTGTTTTTTCTTGTTATGCCAGCTTTTTAGCAGTTATTATTATTTGCCATTCAATGTTTGTATTGTTTGCTAAAGTTTGATGTCCTTGTTGATCATTGACGATATACTTCATATTCTCTTTTCAATTTCTCATCGTTGATGTTGATTTTCACTTTTTCTGTCCAAATCTCATCGGTAGTGTTGCGTTTTTTTTCCTAATAGTCTTTTATGTTTTCTTTTATTGTCATCGTATAGTATTTTATTTTCCATATGTAGCTTTTATTACCCTATTCAATTTCTTTTAACATATAACCTCTTTATTATATGTTTTTCTTTTAATCAGTGTTTGTTTATGTTGTTTGGAGAGATTTGCCATGGATATATCTGATTAAGACCCATGTTTCTCGCTAGTGTTTTTTAGCAGATTCTTAGTGTATATATTCGTGTGTTGCTATATATTTATCAGTTTTCTCATTCTTTTGCATACAATGTTTGTATTGTTTGCTAAACTTTTAGTGTTTTGTTAATTATTATATTTGTTGATAATTTTTATGTTATTAGCAATAATTTGAAATGTCCTTGAAATCATTTGAATATTACATAGAATGTCATTGGTTTTTATGATTTTAGTGGGGGTATTTTGGCCAAAATCATCTTTATTTTTTACGCATTTATTGATTAGATCACAATTGGTTTTGTATTTAAGGAACAACTTAAATGTAAAAACAATGTATGGTATTTAAATAATTTAATTATCCGTTATGAAAATATTTGTCTAAATCATTGTAATCTACGAATCAGTATGGTTACCCGTTATGAAACTTTTCATTGAATTATTACGTAATAAATTTAAATAAATTGTAATGATTTATTAACTTAGATTTGAATATTTTGAATATTACATTTATTTTAATGGACTTAAATCAAATCTAATCTTCTATATATGGAAAAATAGTGAATAAGGAATCTACAACATAAAGTTAGGTTATTATAATGATTTACAAGAAATAAATTCAAATTAATTATATTGATTTATAAACCTATTTTCAAATATTCGATATTAAATTTCTTTTATATATAGAAATATAATTAATAAGGAATCTATAACATAAATTTAGGCTATTTTAATGATTAATAAGTAATAAATTCAAATTAATTATAATGATTTATTAACCTCAATAAAAGTAGTCAAATTAAATTATATATATATATATAGAAAAGTAATTAATAAGGAATCTACGACATAAATTCTGTAAATTTTTTTTTAATTAATTTTTAAGATCTATTTATAAAACTAAACAAATATGTCAGAATAAATTCAAAATTCTTAAGTAAGTAGATTCCTTATTATCTATTCCAATAATAATTTAGAGACCAAATAAAAATTAATGCTAAATCAATTTATATTTATGAAAGATACTATAATATAGCTTTATTTATAAATTTAGCTAAAATTGCTTTCTAATTTCGTAACAAATCTACATAAATTTATGATGACATATACTATTACCATATATATTCATCTATGGTTCATTATTTTAAAATGTAACCTAATTAATTATGGAAAGTAATTAATGTCTAATATATTTGGAACTCTTTAGACTGCATTTTCTATAGTCTAAATTAGGTTAGAATGAATCACATCCTCTATATAAAGTAGATGTGATACATTGCTTGGTTCATCCAAAAAAACAAGAATTTTGGAAATACTTTCAATAGCAGAAAAACATGGTTCTCAGTTCTATTTCACTTATCAAACCAGTAAGCTCACATTGTAAAATCCGAAAAAGATTATTCGACTTTGAAAGGTCTTTACCAAAGAGTATGACAATCGAATTAGTTTTGATTGATGAGAAAGTAAGATATTATTTATCATGCATAAATATACAAATTTATAATTAGTTCTAAAATATTGCAAAAAAAAATATTTTTTATTTATTTTAGGGTTCAAAAATACATGGTACGGTGAAGAAAAATATGATTGGAAAATTTAGTCCTCTTTTGAATGAGGGAGAAACTAAGGTAATTACTAACTTTCAAGTAGGTCCATTAACCGGTTTTTTTAAGGCAATTTCGCATAAGTTCAAGATATCATTTGTCTACACAACTCCCGTAAGGGCAAATGATCTTTTGCCAAATAATTTATTTGGTCTAAAGTTTGTAGATTACAATGAATTGCTTTTCGGAAATTTTGATGACAATTACATAATTGGTAAGTTTTCTTATTCCACGTCTTTATGATTCTTTATTTTTATTTTTTTACCGAATTAATAATCTAAATCTTTAATAATTAGTTAGGACGAATTTAAAATATTTATTTAACATTACATTAACGATTAAGATTTTGATATTTATTATCAAAAAATACAAATAATATTTATTACCGAAATAAACATATATGTTAAGTGTATCTTTTGAATTAAATATCGAGCATCACAAAATAAATGTTTACAATATCATTCAAATTATTTTATTTGGTTTCGAAAAAATATATGATAGCTAATATTTCTACAATATCATTCAAATGTAATTTCATCCGAATTATATAAATTAATAATGTCTAATTATTTAGTTAATTACAAAAAAATATGAAACCTATTATTTGTACAATATCATTCAAATGTAGTATGATTCAATTCTATCTTAATCTAAAAAAAATGATTTTTTTAAAAATCAAAATCAATATTTATTATATAAATTTTTTTTAAAACCGTATATTCTAATTAAGGAATGAAAAAAATATCATTAAAATTATAATTGATAATTTAATAAATAATTAAATCGGTAGTAGTTTTATTATCAAAACCCGAAAGATTTTCTTATAAATTCATGCAATACTTTTATTCACATTATCATTCACCATAGAGCTATTATTCTAATGTTCCATCATAGTATCGAAGTAAGGTCTTATTCTACTATTTTTTTGAGTTTTAATTAGTGATATATTTTTTGTTGTTTTTATTTACTCATTTAACTAACATTAAGTATTTAAATTTTTCAGATTGTCTACATATCTTCAGCCTCTTTCCTTTAATCGTCCTAAAAAAAGAATTAGAACAAATTCATGTCTATATAATAAAAATATAAATCTTTATGAAAATAACTTTGCAATAATGTATTATATTACATTGTATGTCATTGGAAATTAGTTATTTTACTAGGAATGATTAAGGTTAAATTTTTCTAATCATATAAATGAATAGCAATTATTACTACGCTAAATTTATTATTTTAAGTGGATCTTTGAATTTAATATCCAAATATTCAAAATTTATTACTTAATTTATATTTTATAAAATATTTATCTAATTAAAGAATATATAATATCATAGTTGTGATTTACGACTGTAAAAATTAAACATAATGATACACTATTGAAACTGAATACCCTACTTTCTAATATATATATATATATATATATTACTTTTGCCTCACCATTATCATTCATCTCTTCACAATTATAATTCACTTCTTATAACCAACTACTATGTATCTAGGTAGTGTATTCTTTTGTTTCATTTTTTCATATGTTTTCATGTAAAATTTTTTTTAATTCATATATATAATAAAATAAGATAATTTAATTGTAAATATAACTTTTAATTCGGATATATAATAAACATACATACTATTATATTAACATTTTATCATATTGTATTTGTTTCATTTTTATTTATCTTTTATGTATAATTTTTAATTCAAATATATTATAATTGTACATACTATTATATCAACACATTATCTTCTTTATATAATCCTTTATAAAATAATTTTATATTTTGAATAAATAATTGGAAATAATCAATAAAATCTTATATTTTGAATTTTTATTTACTTCAGTGACAATAAAATCTAGATTCCATAATCAATATTAAATACTTCATTACTAGTATATTCTTTATAGTTTTGTATTACATATTTTTTACATTTTATGACATTTTTAAATAATAAGGTAATCAGAATATAATAAGCATGTATTTTTAAAATTAAAAATAAAATGCAACAAAAGCACATACCATATTTACTTAAATACTATTATAGAATTGTAGATTTGAATTTTAGACTTGTGGTTAGGATGATCCAGCTAATGATTTAGTACCAGGGTTCGATTCCTACTCGCTGCATTATGATAGCTTAAAAAATGGATTTTAGGGGTGGACTTTAGGCTATGGATCGGACTTTGTCGATCCAATGTTGACAAAAAAATTTTGGAATTTATTTATTGCAAACATAAATATTATATATTTTATATGTGTACTAGTAATTGTCGATTATTACTAGCAAATATATCTATTATTCAATGAGAATAATTTTTAGTCATATATATTCAATTAGAAAAATTTAGGGAATTATTTATTATAAACACAAATTAAATATTTTTTTCAAATTTATAAACAATAATTATTATTAAAAATATATATCATTTGAGTGATTGTATTTTTAGTGATAAATACATGATATATCATAGAAAAGAAAATGTTATATACACACATATTAGCATAAAATAATATTCCGTTAAGTTTTAAAATAGTAACTATTAACTAATACAGTTACCATATTTTATATATTATCATGATTCAATTAATTGTCGATATTTAGTAACATTTTATTTTAGTTGGATATTAAATACTTTTTACCTTTTATATCATCCTTACATTTCAATATAATCGAAATGTAATATTCTTGTACTTTAAATTTAAAAATGAAATTTAATAAAGAACACAACCATATTTACCATAAACACTAGACCAAGGTCGCTTCACGTAATTGACAATTTTAAAAATTAAACGTAATGATACACTATTAAAACCGAAAACACTACTTTCTAATATATATATACATTACATCACATTTGTCTCACTGTTATTATTCATCTCTTTACCATTAATATTCACCTCTTATAATCAATCATTACGATATCTAGGTAATATATTATTTTGTTTCATTTTTAAAATATATTTTCACACAAAATTTATAATTCATATATATATATA
>OVAX01001828.1:0-37925 GCA_900406405.1 Lepidium africanum | reverse complement strand
CTCCTTTTCTCTCTTCACTTACCACCTACTCTCAGCAAACTTATATATATATATATATATATAATATATATTTCCACTAGGAGGAAATACAACATTATCCACCCTGCTAAGCTTAAGAATCTCCCTTTCCAAGCCATAAGATTTGAGGAAACACATTCAACAATTTCTCCGAATGTATCGTTATTGATCCGTTTACGTAATATTGGCATTCCTAGGTACTTACCTAGATCACGAGTCTGCTGAATTCCACTTTCACCACTGATATGATCCGCAAGGACTCTACTCACATTATAAGAGAGATAAACCTTAGAGTTCTCATAGCTAACTCATTGTTCAGAAGCCGAACAAATGCTCTCTAAAACTTTATGAATCACTCTGACTTGTGAAACTAAAGCTTCCGCAAATAAAATCATATTGTCGACAAAGCAAATATGACAATTGATATATGTATTTAATAGAGTATTTTTCATCATGATTTTGCATCATTCTCATTTATATAAGTTGAATTTAGATTCATTTTGGATCACATTGTGTATAATTCATGCATTAGAGTCCTTAAATCAGCCATTTGCATATTTGGTTCTTTTTGAGTTATTTTAGGTGATTGAGAGCTTAGCTTGAGGATTAGAGTTCATGGGATGAAGCATTCAATCATTAGGATAGAAGTGGATCAAGAAATATGAAGAAGGGAGAAGAAAGATGGAGGATTAACTTCACGATCGATAGATCATGATCGATGTCCATACCAGATCAAATACGAGAAGGTCTTTCTCGACTATACGGTCGAGAGAGCGTGGCCCGATGGAGAAACTGAGTGGAACACATGTGAACAAAGGCGCGGATCACGTAGACTCAACCATGAGGTCGACCCTGAGACCTTGACGCACCTTTTCCTGAAGAAAGATCTCAACGTTCCAAGCATCGACTACACGATCGATTGTTGCGGCCCGACGGTCAGATCGCACACGGAGATCACGATGCTCGACCACTTGCCCGACTTGGAGAGCTCAACGCCTGGTTATTGGATTCCAATTAGGCTGGAAGTCACTCCATCGGCCAATGACCCGACCGAACCAGGTTGATGAACCCTGTCCCGCATCAACTGACCACAAACCAAAAGCTCAAGTTGCGACTTAATGATGCATGATCGACATGGAACGCACGGATTTCCTTCCTGGGTAGCACTCCATTGACCACAAGGTCAACCAGCACAACTCGATCTCAGCAACACTACTTTACCTTTTAGTTGGTCCAACCCGGATCCATTTTTATTTGCTATAAAACCCAAATGTTTAGGGTTTTTGGAGACAATCTTAAT
Source organism: Lepidium africanum (assembly GCA_900406405.1). NCBI lineage: Eukaryota > Viridiplantae > Streptophyta > Magnoliopsida > Brassicales > Brassicaceae > Lepidium > Lepidium africanum. Next base: position 36,607 of record OVAX01001828.1, on the reverse strand, counting down.
CTTTCTTTCATTTTGTAGCCACCAAAGAACTTTTGTAGAGAGAGTTGAGGAAGAATAGTGGAGACCAGTTTTGGGGATGATGATCTTTTGATCATCGTCTCCCAACTATTGAGATTTCTTCATCCTTTCTCTTATCTTCCTTTCATTATGTTAATGCTTTTGTTTATGGTTATTTTCTCATTTTGTTTCATGGCTTTTGTGTTTGAGTAGTGAAGTGATAGGTTGATGGTTAGTTAGATCCTTGGATTTGATTATTGAATCTTGTGTATAGGTTGATAGATTTATTGATTCCTTCACTTAGAGTGTTCTTAATGCTAATTTAAGATGGCCATTTGAATGTAGATGCTAGGAAAATTATAGTCCGAGAGGTGTTCGATGAAATTCCCGAATGACTATTTTGTGAGCTTTTCTTCCTTAGCCTTTGAAAGATGATGCTTCAAGGTTTAGTGGTCTTAGTGAGCTTGATTGTAATGCTTCTTAGTCATTGAATTTGCAAATGAGAGTTTAACAAATTCTCTTGATTGACATAAAGTTCATTGCCATGAGAGTGGAATGATCTATTGTTGTGTCTCATGCCCTAGGATGATTCTTAATGAGTCCTTATGCATCTTGATTTGATTATCATTCTCATTGATCAATTGTCTTGCCTAAAAATTATTGGTAGTTTGTGATTGCCTTTTTTTTAATTTGCTAGTCATTTGTTCTATTTGAGTTTTGTTGATCTTGGTTTGATTTAGTTTACTTTTCTTAAGTTTTAGTAGTTTTTTATTTATTGCAAATCACACATATTGTTATAGCTTAAGTCCAAATTCTCATAGTCCTAATGTGTTGGTTCTAGATTCTCTGTGGATTTGAACCTCATATGCTTGCAATGATGATTGTTTGCATTTGTTGATTATTAATTGGTTGTTTGCAAAAAACGCTAGCATCTACTATTTTGATCCCTGATAACAAGGTTTTTACACCCAGCTAGCAAATCCTTGTAGCATAAAGGGTTATCGAACCAACAAGTGTGTTGCTAACTCTAAGGACTGCAATAAACTAAGCTAATCCAAGCCAATCCTAAAATGGGGTGATTCTGTCACAATCACAAATGCAAGATGCAAAACAGAGTAGTAGAAAATAGAGCTATAGCATGAAACAGAAACAGAGCATAAGGAAACACAGAAATGGCAACTAAACAGAGCAACGAACAAGCTAAAAAGACAAGATAAAAATTGGAGTTCTTGAGGAGTGAGATCAATGACTAATGCTTCACCAGGGATTCTAGTAGCTTGCTTAACAACATAATAAGCTGATCTCTAGGCAATAGATTCAATAAGAGACAATCAAGTCATTCTTGTGATCAAGACATCTCAATCCAAGTGTGACCTAACCCAAATCTCTTTGGTGATTACACCCTCAGATTGGCATGAAGAAACAATCTATTCATGCCAATAAACACTCTAGACAACTAATCTCTTAGGCTTGAAATATAAATCTCAGAACTAAGCTCATTCAAGCATATCATCAAACACTTACTAGGTGTGTGAAAGCCTAACATCAGATTCCAAGTAGCTAAGTTGGAATAAGCATGAAGACCACCTAAACTGAAGAGATCTAAACATGAATACCCTTAAGCAAGCCTGGAATTCCTTAGATCTGCACAAATCTAACTCATTTCCTCAAGAACCCTAATGCAATCTACTCACCAACTATGAACAATTGCATAAACCCAAAAAATGAAATCAAGTTCAAAATTAGAAAGAGGAAAGAAAGATAAACAAGATTCAATCAAAGGAACAAACTCAGATTTTCATTGTATCAAAAGAGATTCAACATGAAAGTAGCAAAAACTAAGAGAAAATTGTTTCAGGTCTAGCCAAAAAGAGTAAAAACTAGGTTACAACGTTTTTCGTTCTCAGGTGTATTTATAGATCCCCAAAATAAAAGCCTTAATATGAGTCAGCAAAATAATGAAGTCGGTGGGTACTGCTTGACTGGTACTGGCGAGTTCAGCATTTAGCTTCAGCCACTTCCAATATGCTCAGCTTGCTGGTCTCCTAGCGAGTTCAGGCTGCGAATGCTTCAATTTATAGTTTGGCTTGGTTCATCTTGGTTGCACTCGCTGGTCTTCAGGCGCTTGAATCTTCAGCCTTCAGGATACTGGCACTCTTCACTCTGACTGGCTAGTTGAATTCTGGCCTTTAGAATACTGGCACTCTTCACTCTGCTCAGCTATGCTGGTCACCAGGCGAGTTTAGGCTGATCCTTGCAGTCTTTGTGCCAAATCCACTCCAGGATGCTCCAAATAGGCTCAAAGGTACCTAAGATGCTCCAAATGCAATGTGTATGCAAAATGAATGCAGTGCAAGCCTAAAAGGACTCTAAAATGCTGAAGATGCAATGAGAATGAATGAAAATGGGTATGAATTGTGCAGCTAAAATGGGATAAAATGCATGTATATCAATCCCCTCCGCAATAAGGATATCAATTTCGAATCCTTTAATGCAACTGAAAACTCAATCTGGTGGCACAGTCTCTTGAGATATAGTACAAAAAGGTATAGTGAAAGATGATCCCCTGGTCGAAGTTTGCATGAAGGAGAGAACTCAGCTGTTTTTTCACCGTTAAGCAACAATGTCATCGAGGGTCCCATGACACAGTGCAATATCCATAAAACCCATATCTCCTGGAGTCCCTCACCACGTAGAGTATCCTCATGAAAATTCTACTGGATTCTATCACACGCTTTCTCTAGGTCAAGTTCCACAACATCCAACCTTTATTGCCCTTCCTACGCTTCATAAAATGCACCACTTCTTAGGCAACCACAATATTGTATGTACTTAATCTTCTTGGAATTAAACTTGATTATGCTGGGCCAATTAACTTTGGCATTACACTCTTTAGTCTCATCAGCATAGCCTTCGTAATGATTTTAAATAGACGTTGCAGAGACTAATCAGTCTATATTGCATTCTTTTTTCTGGTTTGGCAATTTTGCCAGTCAAAATCAACAACACATCATTAGTTCCATCGAGTAGGGAACCCAAAGCAAATAAGTTTAACACAAATTTGATGACAGAAGGTTCAACTTCCGCTTATAAATGATGATAAAAGATTTGGTTGGAAACCATCTGGTACAAGAGCCTTGTATTTCTCCATGTTATGGTTAGCAAGTTCCACCTCCAAACCTGTAAAAGGTTTATTTAAAGTAGTCATCTCATATTATTAAGTCCATCAAATCCCACATAAGGGAGAGACGAAACCGAGTCACTAGATTTCTTCAGTGACTATAGATTCTTGTAATAATCGGTAACAGCTCCTCAAGACCCTCTTTATCCGATATCCAAACACCCATCTCATTCTTTAAACACTCTATATGATTCCTTCTTTTGCGAATGACTATAAACGTGTGAAAGAATGTGTTCCTATCTCTTAGAGCAATCCATTTCTCCCTGGACTTTTGGAACCAAATCATCTCCTCCTATTCCAAAACCGAGTCCAAGCAAGATATGTATTTTCCCTCCTCCAAAAGATCATCGGTTTGAAGTCTCTCTAGAGCTCGTTGTGTGTCAATTTCTCCACTTTATGAGTTCGATAACAGCTCCTTAAAACTAGGGTGAGAAAGCCAAGCCGCTTCGAAGCGGAAAAGTCATCTACTAGGATCCAATTTCTCCATCGGACTGAGCTATAAGTAAAGTGGAGCATGATCCGAATAGAACACTGGAAGGTGAGACACCATTGCACTCTTCCAATTCAACCTCAATTGAGCATAGCAAAGAATCTAATCCAGTTTTTTGGCCACAAAGGAAGATTCATTCCGACCTCTACGCCAAGTAAAACAGCTTCCCTTAAAACTCAAAACAATAAGGGATAAGTTACTAATCCAGAAACCAAAATTCAACGAGTCTCGAGATAACTACCCATTTCCACCTGTAAGTTCGTCTAACCGCAAAATAGTGTTGAAGTCCCCTCTAATGATAATAGGATCAATAATAAAGATACTAGATTTTGAAGACGATCCCAATTGCCAATCCGTCTACTATTTCCTGGAGCTGCATCAACCACAACCACATTCAGGCAATAAGTCCCATTCAGAATGCAAGCATGGATAAATTGGTCGCATGATTCAACTATAGAAACAATGCCAACACGTGATTTCCATAGCAACCAGAAACCACCACTCTGTCCTTGCACATCAACCCGAAAAGATTCATCAAATCCTGGATTCTGACAAATTTTTGTTGTTCTATCACCTATAACATAAGTCTCAAATAATCCCAACATATCAATATCATATTGTTTTAAGATATATCTGATCGATCTCCTGAACATATGTTTATTTTCCCCCCTGTGGCAATTCCATAAAAGACAATTCATCATAAAAATAATGTAATCTAGGCAATGAATCACCATGGAAACCCATTAAGCATTATTATTCGACCACCTTCTCTAGTGATTGTTCCTCCATCACAACCTCACTAGTTGTATCGACGGTCCCAATACTAGTCGGACTAGGCAACAAAGATATAGCTGGTACTAGGATATTAGGGAGAATCGATCGAATAGGTTCACCACCTACACCCACATCACTCAGTCTCCCTAAGTTCTCGGAATCCACACGTAATCATTTATCCGAAGAGAGTAACTCAAGCTCTTCTTTGGAAGATATACACAAAAAACCATAGGTTGGTTTAGAAAATCGTTTTCCTACCTTTTAACCCTAACTTCTCACCCGCTTTGAATGATCCAACACCTTGAACCTATGAATAACCTTGAGCTACTAACCGTCACTTGTTCCTCCGATCATTTCCTTCCTTGTCAATTTTGTTCTTGAAGATCCATTTAGTACCACCAACATTGACATTCTTGGGTCGTGATAGGAGATTCCAAACATTCAGTCTAGTGAAGTTTCCTAGCTCGTGTTGCATAGATGCATTCCAAATTTCATATAGCAGAGCTTCCTTGTATGTCTTGTGTTCAATTTTAGACACAAAAAAAGCATACGCAATCGATTTAACAGCTTCTTGTTTATGTGCCATGAAAGCCACGAAAGCTCCATTCCTAGCAAGTTGTTTGAAATCAATCTGGTTTCTTCGAGTAGTTTTTCCGCCCTTAATCTCCCCTATAACATCTTTAGAGGAGTAATTCTTATGTACTTGAGGAGGAACATCAATCAAATCTAAAGAACGAACATTAGAATATATTCTATAGACTGTTGATGCTCATCATTCTCATCAAGTTGTTAAAGTGTCAGCTGAAACATGGAAACATAGACAAAGACCACATTCATTGTCTCTTGAACTGTCAATGTACGACGATTGTATACCTTGTATGCAATACTTAAACCTGAGTATCCAAGGAATATACCTTCATCACTCAAAGAATCAAACTTTCCAAGATGATCCTTATCATTCAGAATGTAGCAAACACATCCAAACACATGAAAGTAATGTACTGTCGGAGTTTTACTCTTCCATAACTCATAAGACAACTTTGTAGTTCATTTTCGCATGTACACGCGATGGATGATGTAGCATGTACTGTTAACAGCCTCTGCCCAAAAGTGTTTAGGTGCATTAGCAATATAAAAATTATCGTCACATTTTGTAATTCAAAAATATATAAAAATAAGTTATTAGCCAAAATACGTTATTATATTTGATTTGTTCCATATTAAAAAGAAAACTGAAAGAAAAAGACAGCAGATTGCAAAAAGATTTTGTTCCCGTTATAATATATTTTCATATATTGATACACGAACAAATCGATTAAATAAAGCACAAATTCTCCAATTATTATTAGAAATCCATTTAAAAACGCACAAATCACACATATCATTCAGAATTTCAAACCAGAGCCAACATATTTCTCCTCAATGATCATGTTAATTTTGTCTTCCATTTCAGGAGTAAGATGATTCTTGTAGTCGCCAACTTCTCCTTTGCGAAAAAAGTTAGAATGATGCAGACTGTTAGAAGTTTTTCCTGTTTTGTTGATCTCTAAACCGCTTAGATTACGTAGAGAGCAAAGTTGCAAGATTTTGTCGATAGAACCGCTTTGTTCTTCTTCCTCAGTGAATGGATAGCCCAAAAACTTTGCAAGTCTCTTAACCTGAACTAAAGGATCTGCTTTCATTTCTTCATACCTCATGAACAGAACATGTTTGGAGTCTTCCAAGCTGCCTCTCCAGTAACTTAATACGTGTTCCCAAAATGGTCCAAAGTAGCCAACTCCACTACATAGCGATTCAAACGCAGACTCAAGAATGCTTTTGTCTGCTTCTTTATGAAGATAAGCACACCTGAAATACCATAGTGATACCAACACATCCTTCACATTCCTGCACACGTACACGATCTTGCAAGGAGAGTCCTTGATGGGCACTTGGAGTGTATGCAACGGCATGTGAGTCGACAACACCCTTGGAGATGATGATGAGAGCTTTGTTAAGTCTGGTTTTGTGCTTTTGAGATACAGAGAGGTTTCCAAGAATGGTACTAAGCCATGAGGATTATCAGATAGTAGAGGATGAGGATCATCTAAAGAACAGTTCTTAGATCTTTTGAGGATAGCGATGGTGAGTGCTTTAAGCCAAGTGGTGCCGGATTTGGGAAACGAAGCAAGGATTATATCGGAGTCTTGAGGCTGAAAACCTCTCTGGAAATTGAGGACGCCTTGGAGAGTGTTAGGGTAGTACCAACATCCTTGGTACTTGTATAGTGTCCCTGTTGAATTTTTGGCTGAAGGAAATGAAGAGATTAAAGTCTTGGTTTCTTCTGTTACGTTGTCTTCTCTCAGGTGCACCGGAAGCTCTTTCTCCATGCTTATGTTTCTTTGAGTTGTGGTTGCATAGATCTGTTTTGCTCCAGACGCAAATATCATTATTTATTATCTCGATGCATTGAATGATTAATAATCACTGCTTCGTTTAATTTTATATGTAGGTCCCTGATATTATTGTTCTTGGATTGTTTCAAAACTTAGCCGAATGATTTGATGCAGAAATTATTTATTTATTTAAACCATTAAAAATAGAAACCCAAACAAACACTAATGATATCGTATCATTTTTTATTATTGTAAATTATTAACTGATTATTGAATTTGAAGATCTTCGTATCTTCACGATATCTGTGACGAAAGTGAAGCTTTCAAGATTACTTCAAAGTTTAAACTAATGAGTTGGTAATGTGCGTCTTATTATATATTAAAGCTGGAGACACTTTTATTTTGGTTGTGTTATAAACTTTAGGATAAAAACTAACGTATATTTTGTAACAATCCTTAAAATAAGACTAAAATGGATTTCGTTATAAAGTTTTATATAAAAATTCAAAATTAATAAAGATTTAATAGTACAAATCAGAAGAAAAAAATTAAAATTAATAAAAATATATCGGACACAAATTCGGTTCTTAATCCAGTTTCAGTTCAGGTTTGGATTCAGTTTTCCGGGTACATAGATGTAGGATCTAATTCTGATATTTTGTCGGGTTCGATTACTTTATTTTAGTATTTTGGTTCTTTTGGTTTAAAATTTAGAGAAATTACCAAGACTAACCCTTTTTCTCTACCCTCTTTCATTGCATGCCCTTACAATTCTATCCTTTTCAAAATTTATCCCTCAATAAAATATAATTTTCCTGTTTAGCCCCTCTCGTTTTTTTCTCTTTTCTTCCTCTCTTCTCTCTCTCCGTGTTTTCTCGATTTCCGATTTTGCTTTCGCTCTTTGATCAATCAGATTTATCTAATCATTGTTCTAGATTTCAATTTCGATTTAGATCTCGATTTCGATTTAGGTCTTGATTTCAATGGTGATTGTACTCTAGTATTTTGTAACTTCGATTTTTGTGATTTTAATTGTTATGGAATCATATTTTTGTTCTAGAATTACTTGGAAACTCGATCTGCGACTTCGGAGTTGAGGTTTTCATTTAAGAAATTTTCTTATCTAAGGTTTTCTTTTAGGAAATTTTTGAATCTGAGATTTTCTTCAGATATGAGGTTTTTGTTAAAACTGATAGACCTCAATATATTCGATTCAATCTCTGTTCATTTAGCAGAATTAGAGATATCTGGTTTTTTTATCTGATGTGCCTTCATAATTGAGAAAATTGTTATTGTTTCCTTCTGGATTTTGCTTCTTTATCATTTTTCACTCAATATTTTTGATTATCTTTTGTATACCATCTTCTTTTCCACTTCCACTATATATATTTTGATTTTCTTTTCTGTTCATGCATTTCCTATATTTACATAAGGATTCATGTGTTTTTATGTGCAATGTGACAATTTGATGGTGAGTTTTCTTCTGCTAGTGCTTTTGATTCAGTTTTCCTCTTTCATTAATGTAAACTTTCGCTCAACCAATTCTACTTTTGCAGGATATGAGCATAGTCATTAATCAGTTATTATGAGACTTGAAGATGAAAGCCCATACATGATGAAAAGCAAAGTCAAACTTACTTTCTTGTATCCAGTTGTTGCTTTCAAATCTAGAGTTAAATGTGATAAAAAACCAACATATCATTTTCTGCAGAAGGTAAGGCCTTTGTGGTATTAGTGTGTGAAATCAACATGTTCTAATATGGCTTTATACCTGATTCAACCTTCATGTTTTACTTAGAGATGTTGGAGTTGGAATTTCAAGTATCGAGTTATGGTTTGAAAAAGATCAGTGTGTTGAATTCGATTTTGATGGATAATCTATAATGATCATGCTGTTCTTTCCCATTATATGTGTTTCATGAGGACGTTACGTTTGCAAAGAATAAGTGCTCATGAGTTAGAAGAAGAGAATAAGAAACAAAGAAATTCTATGATACATGATTGAGTGGATTATGCAATGATGTGTTCTTAGGTGTTTGGTGGTAAGAAAATCAACGATATAAACAATTTTGAGAAGTTGCATTGGTCAGCTGGTGAACTTTTGCTTAAACATCAGAGGAGTTGCAGAATCGCTCTCATTGTAGCGTTCAAGTAATGTGGTAATAGAAGAACTCATCAGCCAACCCCTTTTAAGGATATTGATTATATGTTAAAAAATTGTATAGAATTAGACAACTTTCTTGTCCCTTTGAAATCCGAAGATGTGTTATTGTTGCTTTATTATGTTTCTATAATAGATTCTCATTACCTAAAACGAGACCACATATAAAGAAACCACATAAGTATTGACTTTTTAAAATTTTTATGGTTTTATAAGTTTGTTTATAAAACCATATAATCTCATAAACTTAATATATTGAATTTTTAATTAGATTTTATAATGTTTCTTACTAATAAATTATTTTTAATTTTAAGTTATATACGCCTTTATAAGACACTTATAATATTATATCAAAACAAATAAAAAATACATTCGGGGTTTAATACTAAAACTATTTTCACTTTAAGAAAATTTAAGTTTAACTTTTCTTTAGATTCCCTTAATGAAGAGGGGTATGGTTTTGTTTAATAAATTTTGGTTCACTAATATGTTTATTAAGGTTTATAAGATACCTTATAAAACTGTATAAAACAAAATGAAAATACTTTAACAAAGAAAACTCTCAATATTTAGTGGTTTTATACAAAAACTATACATGGTTTATAAAAATTAAGTTTAAATTTCCTTTGGCTTCCCTCATCTAAAAGGGGATAAGATTATTTTTAACGTATAGGCCGACTAGTTTGTTTATTAAGGCTTATAAGTACCTTATAAAATTGTATAAAACCAAACGCAAATACGTAAGGTGAATTCCCTTGGGTTCATGAAAAATTATCTTTAGTTTGTGAAAAATTAAGCTGAATTCCCTTGGGTTCTTTTTTCTAAGATGAGGGTAGGGTTTAGTTTTAATAAATCGATTGAGTAGTTTGTTTATTAACGTTTATAAGATATTTTATAAACCCAAACAAAAATACGTAAATAAAGAGAGTTCTTAACACTCAGTGATTTTATACGAAAATTATCTTTAGTTTATGAAAAATTAAGTTTAAATTCCTTTGGGTTCCCATTTTTAAGAGGAGGGTGGGGTTTAGTTTTAATAAATAGATTGAGTAGTTTGTTTATTAAGGTTTACAAGATACCTTAGAAAACTGTATAAAACCAAATGAAAATATGTAAACAAAGAGAGTTCTCAACACTCAGTGATTTTATACGAAAACTATATTTAGTTTATAAAAAGTTAAGTTTGAATTCCCTTGGGTTCCCTTTTTTAGGAGGAGGGTATGGTTTAGGTTTAATAAATCGGTCGACTAGTTTCTTTACTAAGGTTTATAAAATATCTTATAAAACTATATAAAACCAAACGAAATTACATAAACGAAAAGAGTTCTCAACATTCAGTGGTTTTACACGAAAACTATCTTTAGTTTATGAAAAATTAAGTTTAAACTCCATTGGTTTTGAGAGGAGAGTAGGGTTTAGTTTTAATAAATCAGTTGACTAGTTTGTTTATTAAGATATTAAACCAGTTGATATGTTAAGTTCTCTATTTGGGACCATTTCAAAACTACTCTTTCAGCTACCCATTTCAAAATCTAGTTTGTTTATTAAGGTTTATAAAATATCTTATAAAACTATATAAAAGCAAATGAAAATATCTTCAGCTTATGAAAGAATAAGTTTGATTCATTTGGGTTCTCTATGTTAAGAAAAGGGTAGGGTTTGGTTTTAATAAATAGGTCAACTTATTTTTTTATTAAGGTTTATAAGATACCTTATAAATCTGTATAAAACCAAACAAAAATAGTTAAACAAATAAGCTTTGGTTTCCCTCTCTTAAGATTTAAAAGGGAGGTAGGTTTACTTGTCATAAATAAGTCGATTGATTTTTTTATTAAGGTTTATAAAATACCTTATAAAATTGTATAAAACCAAACAAAAATATTTCAGCAAAAAAATCTCGACGTTTATTGGGTTTATACGAAAACTATATTTAGTTAGTGGTTTTATACCAAAAGTCAAAAACTATCTTTACATTATGAAAAATAATTTTAAATTCCTTGGGTTCCCTCTCTTATATGGTTTAGTATCAATAAATAAGTTGACTAGTTTGTTTATTAAAATTTAAAAGATACCTTATAAAACCAAACAAAACACTTTAACAAATAATTTTCTCAACATTTAGTGGTTCTATACAAAAATTATATTTAGTTCATGAAAAATTAAGTTTAATTCTCTTGGGTTCTCTCTGTTAAGAGGGGATAGGGTTTCGTTTCAATAAATAGTTCACCTAATTTCTTCATTAAGGTTTATAAGATACCTTATAAAAATGTATAAAACCAAACGAAAATACATAACCAAAGAAATTTTCAACATTGAGTGGTTTTATATAAAAAATATCTTTACTTTATGAAAATTAAATTTAATTCTCTCGGGTTCCTTCTCTTAAGAATGGAATAAGATTTATATTTAATAAATAATCGAGTAGTTTCTTTATTAAGGTTTATAAGATAGTATAAAGCTGTATAAAACTAAACGGAAATACTTAAACAAAAAAAATTCAACAATCAGTGGTTTTATACGAAAATTATCTTTAAGTTTATGAAAAATTAAATTAAATTTTCTTAGGTTTGTTCTATTAAGAGGGCGTAGAGTTTAGTTTTAATAAATATGTTGACCAAATTTTAAGGTCTATAAGATACGTTATAATATTGTTTAAAACCAAAAAAAAATACTTAAACAAAAAAATTCTCAACATTCAGTGGTATTATACGAAAATTCGAAAACTATCTTTAGGTTATGAAAAATTATGTTTAAATTTCCTTGTGTTCCACTAGATTTTTTATTAAAATTTATAAGATACTTTATAAAACTATATAAAACCAAACAAAATACTTTAACAAAGAATTTTCTCAACATTTAGTAGTTTTATATGAAAATTATCTTTAGTAATTAAGTCTAATTCCTTTGGGTTCCCTCTATTAATAAGAGAAAAGAGTTTAGTTTTAATAAATAGATAAACGAGTTTCTTTTGTGATTTAATACGAAAACTATCTATAATTAAGAAAAATTGAGTTTAACTTTTCTTTTGGTTCCCTTAATTAGAATTTAGTTTTTTGAAATTCTTCTAACTTTTTTTATAGAGTTTTATAATAAACTTTATAGAACTTTATAAAACCAAAAAAAAAAATTAAATAAAAGAAAATATTCAACATTTAAAAATTTAATATGAAAACTATCTTTAATTTGAGAGAATTTAATATTTAACATATGAAATTTTTCTAACTGGTTTGTTTACAAAGTTTTATAAGATATATTATTAAATTGTATAAAACTAAACAGAATACTAAATGAAAGAAAATATCCAACATTCAAAATTTTAATACAAAAACAATCTTTACTTTGAGAGAACTTAATATAAATTTCCCTTGAATTCTATATAAGATGGGTTATGATCTATATTTATGAAATTCTTCTCACTTATATGTTTATTAAGTTTTTATTATTTTTCTTACTTTATTATAAGAAAGATTATAAATCTTTGTGAAACCACAACATTTTCGTCAACCAAGTTTTATAAATCTTTGTAAAACCACAACATCTCAGAGTCTTCTAATTCCTCACGATGGAGACGAACTTATTACTCAATGAGGCGTAGGTAAGTGGTGAACAAAGCTAATAGCTGCATCATTGTTGTAAGGTCGAGCAAAGATATAAGGAAGATTTAAACTTTTGTGCTACATTGGGATTTCCTTCCATTTTCCACGGCACACTGGACAAGCTTGGTTTTCGTGTTTCACATTTGAAGCAATACAGTGAAAATGAAACAAGTGTGAGCACTCTGCTGTGAAACTCGCATGTCCTCCTCTTTCTTTCATCTTATTCAAGCATATAGAAGGTTAATAACACCACAAGGAAAATAACATACCAAAAAACTAATCAAAGTACTCTGATTATAAGTCAAGCATCGAAGAAAAAAGCTTCCCAAGTATAACCAGAATTAGAACTTCTAATCAGCAAGATATAGAGATCCAAAACAAGTTTCCACTTTATTAAAACTACAAACAGGAAGGCTTGTGGAAGAATCATGAATTCTTTATAGCATTCCTGAAATTCAATGGGTTATGATGTCTGAGCACAGCACGACAGAGGAGGAAAGAAATCATAGACAAGACAATATTCCATTTACACAAAGAAACAGTACTTAAAATCAAATCAAAATTATAGCCTGTTACGCAAGTTTTTTACTTTAAGGATGAAATAGAATCATATTGTACCAAAAAATGCAGACAAGTCATTTGTCTTCTTACATGATCTCAGATTCTGAGTAGCCGGTATGGAACTGCAATGCATTAGTCCAAGCAGGGGACTTGTTCAATTAGCATCCTGTTGTGTAAAAAGTTGAAGCAACAAGCATATAGAGAGGGAAAGAACATCAACGTATCATAGTGCATCATCCCCAACGTGTCATACTGCAAGAAAGTGAACCATATTCTCCATCTAAAGAGAAACAAAACGATACAAAATCTGAATCAGTCTCTTTCCAATCTATATAACTAAAATTTAAGCAAAAATGAGTTGCTATAACTTGAAACAAAAATAATGTGAGATTTAGGGAGACAGAAGTTAGATTTCAAACATCAAACGAAGAACTAACCTGAAGTACAATTTATCAAGTTGAAATTGGTCTACTACTTTACAAAATCTCTTTAAAAGTCTATGTAATGTATAATGGAAGAGTTTTATACATATATTCACAAGTAAACGAATCCAGTTCCTAGTCTGAGATTTTGAGACCTCTCATTGCATTCTCTTTTAAACAATGCAAGTTGAAACTCTTCCTAAATACACGTGAAGCAAAAAGAGGGACAATATATAAAGAGTGGACCATGAAACCCTCAGATTTCAGTATCAAAACAATAATAATAATAACAAAATGCAAGTCACACATTAATGGATACCATACATTGAATTCGTTCAAAAAAGTCAATTAAGTGAGAAAATTCTGCAGATCAATTTACGAAGCTAGTATTTGCGTTAATAATGATGAGTAAGTAAAGAGCTAGGAGATTGAAGTTTCTTACTCAATCTTCCAACAAGGTGTAGCGATCCTTTATTTCTGGTTTTGACAATGAAACCTAAACGAACCTGTTAGTTGTGGATCTGACAATCGAAGACGAACATTATATAAACTTGGAGAGAGGAAATGAAATGGTGAGAAGATTGAGAGAAATCTAACTAAAATCGTTGAATTGAATTGGACATTTCAAAATTTTTGAAAATTTGTACCTAAATTCTAACCTAAAATCTTAATCTAGAGAAATTTAACTAAAATCCTTGAATCTACTAACAATTCTCAGATCAAAGATCCGAGAATTAAACCTAAAATCTTAATCAACAGAAATCTAACATAATTTCGCCGAATCTAACCTAAAATCGGCGAATCATATCTTCAAAAACTTCACCTGTTCAAGCTGATCTTCAAAATCGCAACGAGTGAGCGAGAGGGTTCTTAGGAATTTTAGGATTTTAGTTTTCATATATGGTTTGGTTTGGTTTAGATCTAGTTCCTGTTCAGATATTTTTATATAAAAATTCAAAATTAATAACAATAATAATAATACTAAAACTCTAAAAAGCTGAAATTTGGTTCTCGATTAGTAACCAGATCAAGTTTGGTTTTTCATGTACATAGATTTAGTATCTGATAGTTTTAACCCTATAAATCTACTGCAAGTACACAACAATGTAGTAGTAGTACTTAGGGATCGAATCAACGAAGAACCAAGTTTGCGCTTTTGACTACTCAATTCTAATTCAAACTATACCAAATGATGATTGATGTAAAGCACTAACAACTTAATGATTTGCAAACAATATAAAAAACACCAGGCATTGGGTATTCATCCCGAAATAAGAATCTAACCAGGAAAATTATTCAGGAACATTTAAACTCAATTCTCAACTTGAACATAGAAATCTAATAAATTCATTGTCGTGGTATCTATTACTCTGTTTAGCAACCTAGAATTCCTAACTGGCGTTGGCTCTAATGATGCAAACAGGCACTATCGAATAGGTTCAATTTGTCCACAATTAATCCTAACAATCAACTGTCATTGGTTAAGTTCAATTGCTCATCTACACTAGTTCAGAAGTTTAACAAGCTTTTGGAAAGTAAACAACCTAAAATCATAGACTAGGTGATCAAGCTAATCTAAGCATTACACACAAGCATAGATGGAGAATTTCTAACCGTCAAATCCTATTTAATCATCGATTCCTAAATCCATAGAAACCCTAAACCTGATTATTAAACTACTCAGACATGATCAAAGTAGAAACAAGAGACATGATGAAAAGAAACATGGAATTGCAATTGAATAACAAATAGGGTTCAGAAATCTTCTCAAAAGTATGGAGGAAATCTTCTCCCTTCTTACAGAAAACTCTCTCAGCCGTAATAGAACTCTCTGTATGTTGCAAATAAAATAAAAACGAGCTTTTATAGGTCCTAAAACTCGCATGTACAAAATTGGAAAATTTAGGTTTTATTCCTCGCAGTTCCGTAGATCGATCGATCAAGGGGATGACCGATCAATCATGGTTAATTGGTCGATCTCCAAATAAACTTGGTCGATCTCAAGGTCGGGCGCATTATCCTTCAAATCAGCTTGATCGGTCGATCCTTGAGTTGAAGGTCGATCTGCAGGTCGTATGCAGCTCTCGCTGAGGAGAGTGATCGATCGATCAAGGTGTTGATTGATCGATCAAGGTGATGATCGATCGTTTCGTGTTCTTCTGCTAAACTTCTAGAAATTGCTCTGATTTGTCCCAAACCATGCTCCGCTGGTATAATCCAAATTAAACTTCTTTTCCACCTGAAAAGACTCTAAAATGCAAAAAAAATATTCTGAAAACATGCGAATTAACGAGCTTAAAACCGACAAAAATGAGGACATGGGTGTTACTAAGAAGGTGCTTAGTCTCTGGGTTTTCCAATAGTCGATCGATACCTAACAAGTACAAATTGATGGTACTTAGTTCATGACAATGTAATAATCCTCGAAAATCATAATTCCTACAATCAGTTTTTAGACTCAAAAAGACGCAATAAACCAGATAATGTCTAAAAATTAAAGCAAAAAGAAAAACAAAAGAAAAATAATGTTAGTCACAGCAAGTGTCCTCTTCCAGACTTACTTCACACCGTCCGAGTGTGAGAATAAGCTTAAAGAAAGCACGACTTACGCATAAAAATAAAACTAAAAATAAAAATAAAATAAAGTGCATAACAAAAATAAAAAGGGTGAGAATGGCGATAGAACTACTGTGGACTCTGACTCTCTCGATCGCCCGGTACTCTATGACGATGGGGTAAGCGATGATCCAATCTCTACTCGTCCTCCTCCTCGTCGGAGTCATATGCAAGCCCATGTCCAGCAACAGTGGGTCATGTATTCGTCTCAACTCTGCTCCCAGAGGGTTCTCCTAAACATGAAGGCATAGGCACCTTGACTTTCCTCAGTGTGTCCCAGATATGTCTAAGCATAGAGTGCTTCTGCTGCTCCACCTTGAATCGCCAGCGCCGATACTCCCTGTCAGTAAAATCATCAAAGAAGGGAGGTAAGTCATACTCTTCATAGTACTCTAGAATCACATGCTCCATCGTAACATCTGTAGCAGCGCGTGAAGATGACGATCGTGGAGGCTTGTCCGGATCCTCGAGTCTGCGCGATGTAGTGCGGCATGGTGGACACTTGGGCTGCTCTAGCTGGGCAATCTCCGAATGAGTGATGTGAGGCTCGAACAGTACATTGGAGTGGTAAGTGACTGAAGTGACCTGTGGAGCTGGAAGCTTGCACCAATAAGACTGCCAATCCCAAGCATAGTACCTCCATTTCGTCTACTCAGTCAGATAGGTGAAGTTTGTGAGGACCCTTGTATCCACGTAATGGATCCTGTCAATCATATGTGTGTTGCTGAGGTCAAGCCTATGGAACCTGAAGATCAGAGTGAGGAGACTACCTACTGTCTCCTTCAGAGGAGTACCATGGGATCCTCTGAATCAATGCTCGGTAAGCATGTTAGCAAACACAAACCCCCAGTTGATATCAAGTGCAGAATAATGAGGTTGAGGCATGTCCCCGTAGAGGTCTGGCACAATAGGAGCAATGGCATGATGAAGCAGCTCCAACTCACCCTTCTTTATTGCTCTTGTCTCCTCTTTATCGAGGATGGTTGAACCGATGATCTTAGTGAACATCCGAACCGTAGGATTCCTGATATGAGTGAGCTTTAAATCACGACCCTGAAAACCTCCATCTGCCAAAACATTCCATAAGGCGTTGTTCGGTGGACCATCCTTAGAAGTCAACCTTCCCTCAGCTTCCTCTCTGAACCCATACAACCTGCATATGTCCCTGATAGACATGGTATACACAGCTCCATTGTACAAGAAGGTGAAGATGGAAGCATGAACCGGAGCATGTGGATCAGTACGATGAACATCACTGGATGCTAATAACTGACGGACTAGTTCTGGATACAGCGGATGACTCTTGTGCACAAAGATCCCCAAACCGAGCCTCTCGATCATACCACCAACATCATCTAGAATGCCAAGCTTGTCAAGAGTAGTGGGAAAGACAAACTTGGTCGGACCAATCTTGTTTCTCAGCAACTGATCATAGAAGATCCCATGGAAACTCTGCCAACCTACATATGCTTCCCTGTTCTTGTACGCAGGATCCGACTTCAGCAAACTAGGATCTGATCTGTTCCCGCGGTTGGGATAAAAAGGAGTGTCTTCGGGTCTAGGCCATGGTGGGAGAGTTCAAACATCAGAATTACCACCAGAAGATTGTCATGCTTCCGATGTTGAAGGTCTCCTGACCTTCTTTGTTGGCTTTCGTTCACATATCCTGACTATTTTCTGCAAAACGACCAAAAACAGAGATGTTAGTTTCACAAATAAGCATGAGAAAAACAGAAATTCGAGTTGGAATGAGATTACTGAGAAATCAATTGTTAAAACTAATAACCAACAAAAGCAACATCCAGTAATGCATCAATCAATTTAACATCATCTCAATTCCAATCCTAAATTCTCAAATTTCTCTAAAAATTATCCTTCAACCTAACAAATCGATTTCTATTCAAAACCAACCAAATTATGGGCAAGTGGATTCCGAAACCAGCAACTAACAATGATAGAACATTGATTTTACACATTCAAGCAACAAGAAATCAAAATCAAAAACTTCCCCAAATTTTCTCAAAATTGCGGACTGTAAATTGGAGATAGAGATTTTAACAAGCTTTTGGAAAGTAAACAACCTAAAATCATAGACTAGGTGATCAAGCTAATCTAAGCATTACACACAAACATAGATGGAGAATTTCTAATCATCAAATCATATTTAATCCCCACTCATCAATTCCTAAATCCCTAGAAACCCTAAACTTGATTATTAAACTACTTAGACATGATCAAAAGTAGAAACAAGAGACATAATGAAAAGAAACATGGAATTGCAATTGAATAACAAATAGGGTTCAGAAATCTTCTCATAAGTATGGAGAAAATCTTCTCCCTGCTTACAGATACTCTCTCAGCCGTAATAGGATTCTCTGTATGTTGCAAATAAAATAAAAACGAGCTTTTATAGGTCCTAAAACTCGCAGGTACAATATAGGAAAATTTAGGTTTTATTCCTCGAAGATCCTTAGATTGATCGATCAAAGGGATGATCGATCGATCATGGTTGATCACTTGGTCGATCTCAAGGTCGGGCGCATCACCCTTCGAATCATCTTGATCGGTCGATCCTCGGGTAGAAGGTCGATCCGCAGGTCGTGCGCAGCTCTCGCTGAGGAGAGTGATCGATTGATCAAGGTGTTGATCGATCGATCAGTTCAGCGTTCTTCCGCTGAACTTCCAGAAATTGCTGTGATTTGTCCCAAACCATGCTCCACTGGTATAATCCAAATTAAACTTGTTTTCCACCTGAAAAGACTCTAAAATGCAAACAAATATTCTGAAAACATGCGAATTAACGAGCTTAAAACCAACAAAAATGATGTATATCAGTACCATATGGGTATTTTGTCCAGTTCGGTTCCTATAATTTGGGCCATTTTCGTTTCAGGGTTTCAAGCCTCTAAAACAATATTAAAATATTAACACAGGTCTAACAACCTATATGAACACAATTTAGAAAAACAATCAAAACCCACATTATAACACGGTATAATTCTAATCATAATAAAAATTGAAAAATTTCCTCATGAATCCGTGACTATTTTATTGATTTATATAATCGATTTCTTCAAAAAATAAATTAGTTTCATCATATCTCACATCAAAAGCCCTCTCGCAGATTACGCCCGGATGCTAAAAGTTCAGTATTTAGTATTGCAAAGCCTTCTCGCAAAGTGAGCCCGAAAGCTAAGGTCTGAGAGCCTTATTACCTTTCGGCCTGAATGATTACATTCCATACATCACGTATATTTTCTATATGCTTTTGATTGTATTGGAATTCGAAAATTATATAAGGATTTAACGTTCACATTATTAATGAAAGAAAAGCATATTCTGTTAGAAATAAGAATGGCTTTGCTATCAAGTCAAGACCGTCCGTACACCAATCCTACTTGGTCTAAGCCATCTTCAATATTGGATCCGATGATTGAAGCTATGAGAAGGAAGTCCAATAAGTATTCATCCCATAAGAAGGATTAGTTGAAGACATTTGAATTAGCCTTATCCACATTACTATTCGTTTGGATATGTGGTCCAACGGCTAGAAGTAGTCCCAAAAGAATTGTGCTTTATGCTTTTGTGAATCTTACTTGTAATCTAGGATATATATATATAAACCATGTAAAAGAGAATGAACAAAACAATCTCCTTTGGGGGTCTTTCTCTCCAATTCTCTCTAATTCTCCATTCTCTAAAATCCTCTCTATGCTCGATATCCTTTATGTTCTTTATTCTTCATCATTTATCTTTCTAGTTCCGTGAAACCATTATATTTACCTCAAACGTCATAAGACTATTGCAATCTTTTGTGTGTGAAAATTGTTGTCTAATAACTGAAAATTTCAAATGTGGGTAAGAAAGAATCCACAAACATAACAAGTTCTATCGTGTTCCTTCTTTGGCAAACACTTAGAGGAAGGATGTCAGAGTAGAAAAAGTCAGTGATCGAACACCACTTGTTCATGTACACCATTAATTCTCTTTGACTCCTCTTCTTTGAACTTAGACACTATTGAATCATTCAATTTTGGTCACTCTATGTTAGTTGTTCGTGACGTAATTGTCGTAACAGTTACAATCCACCTCGATCCAAAAAAAAAAAAAAGCAATTCCCAAGGATGCAAATGTAGTTCATTTTAGAACCTCTACTTTTTGTTTTGGTACCTACTACTAGATATCTAATTATTATATAAATTATCTCAATCAAATTGATCAATGGGACATCTTATCTTGATTGCCTTTTGCCTTTGTGACCATAAAAAGGGGTTTGAGAATTTGCAAGACAACCCAGAAAGGTGTGAACATTCATTGATAACAACGTGGCATGCCTAGGAACAACACATAGGATCATATAATTGATAAGACTTACAACATTAATATGCAATTCAATTATTTTTGTTCGATATAGTTAGTCCTAATCGTTGCATTTTTATAACATGGACATATATAAATTAATTGTATGTCTTATTTTCTTGGTTTATGCATGAAAAATTCCAGATAGATAAATATTCTACATCGAAAGTTATAAAGAACATCTATGAAAGTATGAATTAAAAATATCATTTGAAGAAGAAATAAATTCCTATCTATTTTCAACATCAAGTGGGGTTTCTGAATTGAACATAACTAAGATATGAACCGGATTTAGACCGGTTCAGTCTAACGATTTCTTGCAGTCTATAAAGCTGACGCACCATCTTTCTTATCAAACCACAATTCCTAATAACATCAAATACAAACCTCGAATATATCTTGAAACTCAAGATATGACAATGTCGGAGATCACCGAAGATTCGTTAACGACGGTAGAGAAAAGCCATAAACCAAACTGTAAGAGGAATGTCTCCGGCGAGCTTGACGTCTTTGAAGCCACTCGATATTTCTCCGATTTCAACGAACCGACAACAATCGAGTGTTCAAGAGTCCAAATTCAGAAACAAAGCATTGTTACTGAATATCGACAGAAGAGAGTACATCCTGAAACAACGGAGCAGATCCCGAAACCACAGAAGAAGGAGATGACACGTGGCAATGGTGGGAAGTTAACCAGTTTCTTAAACTCTCTTCTGCGTTCAGCAGGTCTAAAGAAGTCAAAGTCAACTCCAGAGGTTGAGACTCCACGAGGAGAAAGAAGAAGGAGGAAGAGCTGCGTGGTGGCCACAAACATGGAAGCTACTTCACCGATCTCTGGCACCGGCGCGTGGCGTATAAACGCGAGTAGGAGAAGCTTTGACCAAAAATTACACGTGAGAGATTCGAAGAAGAATGATCAGAAATTGGACATAAGGTTTTGTAAGAGTCTCTGTGCGGATAAAAGGGTTGAATGTACAGATCGAAACACAGGAGATGACGAATATGTAAATGGTAGATGGGAGAGTGATTCAAGTTCTGAATCTGATCTTTTTGAGTTAGATTTGTTTGCTAAATCAAAACCTTAATTAAGAACGGTCCGAAGAATAACCCTCTAATGAATGTAAACTCAGTATCATTATTAAATCGAGATTACAAATTTTTAAGTATCAGTTAGTTTTTTTAGATTTAATTTTAGAAGAAGAAAAAAAAAGAAGAAGAAGCTAAAAGCTAGATCTGTGCTATTACAGATTTTCAAAAAGATATTTGCATTATATGTAATTGAGTAAAAAACATTAATTCTAGTCAAATATAGCTTAACGCCTTCTAAATAGGATTGTATCTTTCTTATAACAAATTCAAAATACATTTATTACGCTTAAATAGCTTACCTAAAGAAGGAAGATTTTATAAGTCTTGACGAAATTGAATTAGTCCAAAAATTGTATGAGTTCATGAATAATTACGATATTCACTCATCAACACTCTAATAAAGTTGTAACAACTAAATTTAATGAGGTCATTGTCAAAGATATAATAACGTTGTTCTTCAATATAGTTCCTCACACTCTTTGTCAAAGGCAACAATATGGTCAATTACAGATTCTCATTTGCAGTCACAATTTTGCTTATGCATCATCACGCAGCAATCTCGTTTGCTTTTTCCTATGGCTCATCTTAGGTAAGCCATAAAATTATTCACTTTTCATTTTTCTTAAACAATCTAATTTATTTCTATCGATGATCAGCAATATTCATAACAGAAACTCCGTAGAGGAGATCAAATCGAATCTTTAAAATTCACAATTATATTTATGTTACAACTTAAGGTTTTTCAATTTTCATCAATTCAGCTCGGTGAAATATGCTCGTCGGACGAAGACTGCAGTGTTGGACTTGGTTGTTTCAAATGCGGCATCGATGTTGCAAGATGTGTTGGATCAAATATCACTGATCAATTCCCCCTTGTGGTAAGCAAAAACCACTTTTTTTTATAAGCAAAAAGAAAAAGAACAAAGCTTGACGATTTTGATTTGAGTATAAACCACTTTTTTTATTAACAAAAAGAAAAAAAGAAAAAAACTTGACGATTTTGATTTGATTATAAAAGTATTGTATTATATCAGAGAAGCATTAATGATTTCTTTTAAATTAATTTTGTTACAGAACAACTCGATGCCGTTTAATAAATATGCATTTTTAACGACCCATAATTCATATGCAATTGAAGGAAAACCACTTCATATATATACCCAAAAAGATACTATAGTGCAACAACTCAACGTACGTTTTATATTAATCAATAAATAATGTTACTTAATGCTTAATATGTTTCTAATATCTTGAATGTCATCTTACATTGTTTTTGGGTTCAGAGTGGTGTTCGAGCATTAATGTTGAACACCTACGATTACGACGGAGAAGTTTGGCTTTGTCATTCTTTTGACGAAAAATGCTTTGATATCACCAAATTTGTAAGTTCAACCTCTATATATGACTAATAAAAATTAAACCGATTAATGATTTGTTTTATTCTGTTAATTTTTAGAATCGAGCGATAGACACATTCAAGGAGGTATTTGCGTTTTTGACAACAAATCCATCCGAGATTGTGACGTTAGTTTTGGAGGACTATGTCAAATCGCCTAACGAGTTAACCAAAGTATTCACTGATTCTGGTTTGAAGAAATTTTGGTTTCCGGTACAAAATATGCCTTTGAATGGACAAGATTGGCCTTTGGTTAAAGATATGGTTGCTAATAACCACTGGTTAATCGTCTTCACTTCAGTTAAATCTAAACAAGAAACCGAAGGAAAAGCTACCAAAGGAACTACGTTGTGGAGAATTAATGTGAGTGTAATGATTAGATAACGAAGTTTACTAATAAATTTAAGTATAGATAACGGATAATTAATTGTCAGACGGGGACGAAGGAGTTAAGCCAGGATCTGCACCGTTAAACGATAAAACCAAAAGTTTGGTTTTGGTAAACCATTTCAAGACATTTCCGGTTAAGATTTTGACTTGTGAGGAGAACTCTCAACATCTTCTCGATATGATTAAGACATGTTACGTAGCCGCAGGGAACCGATGGGCCAATTTTGTTGCCGTCAATTTTTACAAGGTTATTTGATTTTATTTAAAAAGTATTGAGTAGTCAAGTATCAAAATTTGAGTAAATATAAATTTAATTTAATTATTGGGTCGATACAGAGTGATGGAGGAGGGACATTTCAAGCAGTGGATAAACTAAATGGAGAGCTTCTATGTGGACGTGATGATGTTCATGCATGCGTTAGAAAGTAATGTTATTAATTTAAATGTTCTATGTTTCGGTCAGTGTTATAATTTTTTGCGCTTTTAAGGCACTTTTATCAAATTATTTCTAAGGATAAAAGATGTTAAAACGCAAACCAAAACGAAATCAAATCGTATACCCATGGAAGAAAATGTATGTTTCTGTTTTATAGACTTTGTAAATATATATGTAAACTATGTGACTTTTCTAGTATAACTATTTTGAAATCTATTTTATTTTATATATCAATAAATGAGATTAGAACACTAAAAAGTAAAATTCAATATGTAAAAATTGAACTTTTATAAACCAAAACAAAAAAAAATCATGTATATGAAAATCTTGTTATATAAAGTAAGGTTTCTCAAAATTACTAATTAACATGATTCTTCCACGTGTCAAATCCAACGATAACAAAAAATTTCGTATTTCTATATTAAAAATAAATTAAAATAGTTTTTTAAATATATTTATCTTTATCAAGAAATATTTATCTTTATTCACAATCCTAATACACAAAAAAATTGTAAAAATTTTATTATATATAGTAAGGTTTTTCTAAGTTACTAATCTTATTATATAAAGGGTTTTATGCAAAAAAAAACCACTCAAGTGGTTTCACTTTGCAAAAAGTGTGCAAAAAACTATCAAAGTGACAATAATTTGCAAAAAAATCATTCAAATAACAATGTGTAAAAAAATAATTAATGTGACTACAAATTGCAAAAAAACCATCCAAGTAACAATGTGCAAAAAAACTACCAAAGTAATTTACAAAATAACCATCCAAAAGGTCTAACTTAATTTTGTTTGAGTTGGTCTTTTTCTAATCCAGAAATCAATCAATTCGTTGGTGCTTAAACTTTGTAGCTCTATTCATTTAACAAAACAAAACAAAAGAATTGTGTAACTCTATTTACCTTTTCTCCGAGTTTTCTTGGTTTTCTGGGTTTTGTTTGTCTTTGTTTTCTTCTTATAATCTAGAAATCAGACTAATTAGCTAAGCTTAAATTTTATAGTTTTATTACATATGGTCACAACAAAAGGGTTAAATCGGTCGAAGAGGTGTATTAATTTTCATAGTATTAATTTTGGCATTTCTATATTTATAAAGATTGCATAGTATTATATTTTAGACTTTATAAAATTAAGTTAGACATTTATTTGGGTGGTTTTTTGGCATATTACTTTGAAGGTTTTTTTTGCATAGTGTTAGTTGGATGGTTTTTTTGCAATCCGTAGTCACATTGATGAATTTTTTGCATATTGTTACTTAGATGATTTTTTTGCAAATTATTGTCACTTTGATGGTTTTTTTGCACACTTTTGACTTTGATGATATTTTTGCAAAGTGAAACTATTTGAGTGGTTTTTTTTGCAAAACACCCTTATATAAACTACAATTTCTCAAACTTACTAATGAACATAATTTTTTCATGTGTCAAATCCAACAACATAAAAAACAGAATTTGCAACAAAAAAAAATCTGCACATATTTTAATAATAACTAAATATCCTAACTGAAGATAATTTCGATATACTTCTCTAATGATAATATTTATTTATATAGATATTCCTAATCAAAAAAAGAATCATAATCTCAAAAGGAATATGTGAATATTAAGTACTATATATACATAAGCAAAAAAATAAACGATTTCATCAACACATAAACTTTCGATATATTCTTAGCTCTCTCAAATTTTCACAAAAAAGGTTCACTACTGCTTACATTAAAAAGTTTTTTTACAGTATTAATTATATCAAGACAAACAAAGAAAAAGGTAAATAGTCCCTAAAATTAAGTGTATCGTTATTTTATTTTATTATTAATTATTTATATAATTTTTTATCATTATATATGAGTTTTGTAGATGAACATATCCCCATTTCAATTTTTTTAATCTTATTATATATGAAGTTTGATCCCTAAAGTTACATATAATAGAATTAATGTGTCAAATCTAATGATCAAATTTTTTTTATATATTTAAAAAAAAATATATTAATAATTTTGTTTTTCCGTATTTATATATTTATAAAAAACAGAATTGTATTTTAAAATAATTTTTTAGTATATTTATCTTTATCACCAATTATTTTATATCTATTTAGAATCCTAACATAATTTTTTAAAACGTAATTATTTATTTATAACTATAAAAAAGTTAATAAAATATCTTATTCTAAGTATAAAATAAAAAATAAATTTCTATTAAAAATATAATTTAAAATGAATTTACATATAAAATTGTATGTATATTAATCTTTATATAAAATCCTAATTGAAGATAAATGTTGATATTTTTTATGTAATGTACGATTTGTCAAAGTTACTTATTAACATGATTCTTCTACGTGTCAAATCCAATAATTATAAAATTATCCATTTTTATCAATTAAGAATAAAATAATATATATTTCAAAAGAAGATATTTATATCTATCAAGCAATATTTATCTTTATTCATGATCCTAACACAAAAATAAATTGTAAAATTAAAATAAATGTATATATATATATATATATTTATCTCTTTCTAATTATAAAATCAAATTGAATCATAATAGAAGATAATTATCGATATTAAAAATATAATTAAAAAATGAATTTGCAAAACCCAACTTGCAAATATTTTAATAATCTAAACAAAAATTGTAATTGAAGATAATTTTGATATATTTCTCTACTACTAATATTTTCCTATACATATTCCTAATAAAAAAAATCCCAATCTAAAACGAAATAGTGTTCAATAGGATTCATCTCCATGTCAAATCTAATGATCAAAATTTTGCAGTATACTATTATATTATAAAGTAAAGTTTCACAATTTAGTAATAAACAACATTGTTCAACGTGTCAAATCTAATTATCAAAATTTTTGCAATTTATTTATATATTTTAAAATATCTTTTTTAAAAAAATATATTTATATTTACTACAAAATATTTGTCTGTATTCAAAATCCTAACTTAAAAAGGATTATGTTTATTTATAATTATAAAATCCTATTATATAAAGTTAGGTTTCAAAAGTTAGTAATCAACGAGATTTTCCACATGTCAAATTTAACAATTCAAAATTTTTAAGTATCATATAATATAAAATTGTGTTTCAAATCCTATTATTTAAAGTTGAGTTTCAAAAATTAGTAATTAATAACATTCTTAAATATGATCTAAACTATATTACGTATATATATATATATCAAACTATTTCATAAAATTCGTGCATCGCACAGGTCCATATCTAATAATATATATGATGATTTAACGTGTGCATCAAAACAATACATTAAATAATTTTTTAATTTATGTATTAAATATTTTTTTTAAATATCAACTATAAATTTTGAAATAAATTTAAAGTATTTGTTGAATATATTTATGAATACTTTTATATTAACCTTTTCGTCAACCAAAACCATCTTAATTGATTTGAATGATATTTACAGTCTCATAATTTTACACCCTGATTTTGTAGCGATCTAATATTAGATTGATTTTCTGGTCAGAAACTAATATTGGATTGATTTCTCTTATGAAAACATATGGAATAGGTAAATTCTTCATTGTCTACATGGTAAAAAAAACAAAGTTAAATTTATCATAAATTGAGAATTAATTATGTTTGCTTTATACATATTAGGATATATTATTCAAATATAAATAAGATTAATAAAATATTGAGGGAATTTCAAAAATGTCTTTTTTGACATGCTTTTTTAAAAAAAACCTACAATTTTCTTTGGAAATTGAGAGAGATAAATAAGCATGAAGTAACATTTTTTTAAAAAGGTCATGTCAAAAAAGATATTTCTTAAAATTCTTCTAAAATATTATGATAATTATAAAAGATTTGTAAATATTTTTATCTCATTAAATCAAAAAAAATATTTTCTTAACTAAGTTTCATATAATGTTAAAATTTAAGAAATCATTATATATTTTTAAAATAAAAGATAATATATATCATTATATATTTTTAGTAAGAAATTATTTAAATATAAACTTTAAAATTAAGGGCAATTTTGTAATCAAAGACGTTGAAATTAAATGTGATGTTGACATGTAAACTTTTTGATAAAAATCACTTTTCTAATAATATATAAGATTTCTCTTATGAAAACAAACCAATTAGTTAAGTTCTCCATGATCGACATGGTATAAGAAATAAAATAAACAAAGCTCTTTGATGAAAGAAAAGTTGCAAATTTAATAAATGTTTATGGTGAATAAGAGTTTATGATGGATTGACAATTAATCATGTTTTCTATATATATAAAAGAATATAATATTCAAATAGAAATAGGATTTATCAAAAATTATGATAAGTATGAAAGATTTGTAATTATTTTTATCTCATTAAAGTTCTAAAAAGTATTAAATCAAAACAAATATTTTCATAACTAATTTTAAGATAATTTATAAAAATTTTAAGATCTTTATATTGTCTTAAAAATAAAAAGGTTATTCAAAATAAAATTAACTAAATGAAATTACGAACATTAATTTTATTTTATATATATTTCAATTTAAATTACGAATTATAATTTAGTTTTATTTTATATAAATTTTAAAATTCTAAATTTTGTATATATTTTATGTAATTATCTATATTATAAAAAATAAGTTATTATTTAAATATAAAAATTAAACTAAATTTAATGTGAGGGTAACTTTGTAATTTAATGTGAGGACAAATTTGTACCATGTTGAAATTAGACGTGGTATTGACACGTAAGCTTTCTTCAAATAATAATATATAAGATTCTAAATTTTTTATATATTTTATGTAATTATCTATATTATAAGTTAAATTATTATCTCTATTATAATAAAACTGTTGCAATAAAATTCTCTGTATCTTTGTAGTAATATAATAGAGATTTTAAATCCTTTGATTTGTTTTGATTGGTCGATTTGTTTTAACTAATTAATTTGTTTCTTTGTTTAAATAAGATTTTTTTTACCTACATTTTTTTTAATTTCAGTTACAAATCTCTACAGATAATAAAATCATAGAGTTAAGATTTTCCGTATCTTTTATAGTAATAAAAACAATTTTAAATCCCTTGATTTGTTTTAATTGGTTGGTTTGTTTTAACTATTTAATTTATTTGTTTGTTTTGATAGTACTTTTTTTATAACTAATTAGTTTATTTAATTTCAATTAATTATATTGATATATTGGTTTTGATAAGAACTTTTAATAGGTTCATTTGCTTTAACTTGTTTGTTTGTTTAAATTGGTTTGTTTGTTGGAATCTTTAACAAATTAGTTTATTTTGATTTTAGTAAATTTATTTTAATAAATAAAGATTATAACATTAATATTATTGATCCATTTGTTTTATGTAATTCATTTGTTTTAATTTCTAGAAATTTTATTGGTCGATACAATATAAAACAACCAAAAAGATTTTGTATTAAAATATTCCTAATCCTAATCTCTTTTTAAAGATAAAATCTTTTATAGTAATAAAAACAATTTTAAAACCTTTGATTTGTTTTAATTGGTCGGTGTTTTAACTACTTAATTTATCTGTTTGGTTTGATAAGACATTTTTTATAACTGATTAGTTTATTTAATTTCAATTAATTGTATTTATATATTGGTTTTGATAAGAACTTTTAACAGGTTCGTTTGCTTTAACTTGTTTGTTTGTTTAAATTGGTTTGTTTATTAGAATCTTTAATAAATTAGTTTATTTTGATTTTAGTAAATTTTATTTTAATAAATAAAGATCAAAAAATTAATATTATTGATCCATTTGTTTTATATATTATGATATTGTTTTAATTTAAATATAGAAATATTTGTTTTTACTTAAATATACAAAGATATAACAATTACATATAATTAAAAACTAATATAGTAAAATAAACTAAAGCTAAACAAAAAATATTTTTTTGGTAAAGTATATTATGACATAAATTGTGGACAAGTTTACATAGGTATGTCTTATAGAATGAAAGCATAGTGTTAAAAAAAATGTTATATTAGTCTATTTTGGCCTAGAAAGTATTGCGAAAAATTTGTTACGAGGAGATAATAATTACATAATATTTGTATCGTTTATAATAATAATAAAAAGTTATCTCTTGATAGGATTCTATAACTGATTATATTATCTACTTAATATATTATTTTGCTTTAATTTAAAATATAATATAAACGGAAGACACTTAATTTAACTGAGATTTTTTATTAGATGTTGGAAGCTAATATAATCCATTTAAACTATCAAGCCTTTCATAATTTAATATTAAATATAATAATTTACCAGCTAATATAACAACATGTTTTATATAAACATATAATATAATAATGTTATGTATGTGTTATTCTAATAATCATCTTTAGTATTTTTTTAATATCGTTAATATTAATTTTTAAATATCCTTAGTATTAACTTTAAACATAGGATTTAGGTTCTAAATGGTAACAACTAAATCTATCTGAATTTGGCTGAATGTAGAATGTAGATGAATTTGTTAAAATCAAATGGTAACAGAGGAATCTGGCTGAATTTGGTGAAATTAAAATATTAGTTTAGTAAGAAAATAAATGATGTGATGCCTGATAAACAATTTAATTTAAAATAAATTATTGAAATTTTTTAATTAATAGTTAAAAGTTAAATAATAATTAAGAGTATTATATAAAATTTAAACCATCATGATATTTTGGTTATTATATATTTAATCAGTAACTTATAAAACTAAAGTAAATTCAATGAAATAGATAGTATCAAACATAAATAGTCGAATTGAAACCTAGATTTATATATTTGGAAAATTAAATCTGAATTGGAATCATACCTAGAATTGAATCAGATATCCAAAATATATGAAATACAATTATATACTTAAAACCTATTGTTTTGTTTAAAATTTAATAAAACATATGAGGTACAAATTTGGTTATTGATTCGGTTCCAGTTCGTGTTTGGATTCGATTATTTGGATACATAAATTTTGGACTTATTCCGGTATTTTATCGGGTTGAGTTCATCTAATTTGACTTTTTGGCTCTTTTGATTTAATATTTATTTGAATATTTTTATTTTTCGGATCGGGTTCGGTTAAATATAAACCAAATTAGATTTGGGTATTTTTATATTGAAATTCAATTTTTAAAATATAAATACATAGAAAAACTGCAAAAAGGTAAATAAATTTTAAAAATATATCGAGGTCCAACTATGGTTTGAGTTAATGTTTTAATTTAGGACATATTTGGGTCTTTTGTCGGATTCAGTTCCTCTAATTCAAGTTGATTTGGTTCATATATAGAGTATCGGGGTTTATGCCCAAAAATAAACTTTTGATAGTGCATATATAATCTAGTTAATAATTAAATTATGAAAATATAAACTTTCTTAAAATTTTTAACATTAAAATAATTCTTTAGTACTTGAAATTACAAAAAGTAAATTATTATAAAATTTAATTATCATAATTTTGTAAAAGATAAAACAAGTATGTTTGTAGTACATGTGATATAAATGTCTTGAAAAGATATAATACAAACACATGAAAATGAAGCAAAATATAGTGAAAGGAAAAGAAACATAAAAGACAAAAGAGAAAATTTAGCTGAAAAATCAGCTATATCAACTGGTAAAAAAAAAAAAAAAGTTAGCTGAAGAAATAACTTATATAACTCAGCTATGGTTTATATGTCACCAGTTAGGCCCTTAATTTTCAACTAAAAGATTTCAAATAAGTATAACACTTTATCTTAATTCATTTCTAATATTTAAGGGGGTTTATTGGAGGGTGGATTTCAATGGATTTCTATAGATTTTAATGGATTTACAAATCATGTCTTATTCAATCAATGATTTTAAAATTCATATTTATAAATCATGTGTTATTCAACCATTGATTTTGAAATCCATAATTAAATTATGTGTAATTCAAGCATTGAAATCTAGTTCATTAGATTTACAAATCCACTTTATTTGATTTTAAAATCATATAGATTTAGAAATCCATAAAGATTTCTAAATCCATTAAAATTCACCTTCCAATAAACCCCCTTCAGGGTATATTATACACAAGATATATTCCGAATCAATATCTATTTTAAAATTTTACTTCTAATCCTAATAAGAAAATTATATCAAACAATTTCTACTTGATACTCATTCCATAACTATTATCATAACACCAACGATTTTCAACAACTCTCAGTCTTCTTTTTCTCTCGATATTTTTGTCCTTAATCATATATTTCTTTGAAATTTCTTTGTTGAAACCCTCCAAATAAATCTAGACAATTAAAGTTAAGATTTTTAAGCTCTTGAAAGTATACATTAAAGAATTTGGTCAAACCATGATATGGTTCTTTGTGATTCTAAGACATGTAACTAATGATTTATCAATTTGCATATTTTTATAATGATTAGGAATACCTTCTAATTAATTTATATTTTTTTGTAAAGTGATAAAATTCACTGTAATGTAAAGAAGAAACTAGTTTCTAAATTCGTGAATCTTCTTGGGCAGGAAAGTAGTAAAATAATTACAAACTTACAGGTTTGTCGTGCAAACGGATCTTACCTTAATTTTACTCATAAGTAAGAAAATATCTTTTGTATACGCAACCTCGATTAAGTCAATTGATCATCTCCCAGACTTGGTTTTAGAATTAAAATTTACTGTGAATTACTTGATTGGTGTCTTGAAATATATATCTTATAGGTAGTATTTTCTTTTCTAAATATTTTATATTTCAATTTATCATTATAAATGTTAATAATTTTGTTATTAATTTATTTATTTTATAGATATCATTAGATAGTTTGTTCGTGGTAGCAATACTAAAGTTACTGAACTGAGTAGAAAATCAGCTAAACGAATAAACATTAGCCTTAGAAACACTAAGTAAGTTTTTGTTATATTTTTTTTCATAACGTTCTATTATTAATAAAATATTTAATGGTACCAAATTTATATATTATTTTAAAATATGTTGAGATGGTTGAAGAAAAAGCCAATAATTGATTTGCTCTTCAAACCATAATTGTTTTGTGTTTTACAAGATAAAAATATTTAAAGGTATCTATATATGTGTCTTTAATATTTCATAATTCTAATTAATTTATAATTTATTCATATATTATTTTTTCTAATTTTAACTAATTTATTTCAAATATCATAATTATTTCTAATGGTTAGGAATGTACTCAAGAAAAATATCTTAGAGGTCTTGAACTAATTATAAATAAAAAACACATATATATAACGAAAAAAAAAATCATATATATATATATATGTATATGCTTATTACTAACATATACATTTATTTGTAATTTAGATATATAATAAATATAACTTAATATTCAATTTTCTAATAACTTAAATATATATATAAAAATATAATTATATTTCGTGTTAGATACAGGGATTCATCTAATTTAATATAAAAATTAAACTAAATTTAATGTAAATTCAAATTTGTAATTCAATGTGTGAAAAACTGTGTAAGGAACCACGTTGAAATTAAACCGTAAGCTTTCTCCAAAATATAACTCCTCCAATTATATCGATGTGCAAATAAAGGTTCGTGGGCCTGAAGCATCATGTAAATATGCAAATAAAGGTTCGTGGGCCTAAAGCATCAAAAGCCCATTAAATCAGAGAGATTCGTCTTTCTAAAGAATATTGTAGTTGTATTCTTTCCAATCTCCCCGAGAACTCACCGAGACAGAGAGAGGAACTGGAAGGGAAGCTTCAACAATGGCTGCAGTTCAACAGCAACAAGCGATGCAGAAGAACACGTTGTATGTTGGAGGTTTAGCTGATGAGGTAAACGAGTCGATCCTTCACTCTGCGTTTATTCCTTTCGGTGACATCAAAGACGTGAAGACGCCGTTGGACCAGGCGAATCAGAAGCACAGATCCTTCGGATTCGTCACTTTTCTTGAGAGAGAAGATGCTTCCGCCGCCATGGATAACATGGACGGTGCTGAGCTTTATGGCCGTGTCCTCACCGTCAATTATGCTCTTCCCGAGAAAATCAAGGGTGGAGAACAGGGTTGGGCTGCACATCCACGTACGTTTCCAAATTCCTCCTTTCTCTTCTCGTTTTAATTTTACCCTAGACTTTGTGATTTTGATAGTGATTTGTATTCGTTGGGAAATTTGTTGAAATTCGGGCTTACAGGTTGTGAATAATTCTAGAAATAGTTTAAGAATTGGTTCTATGATTTTAATTTTGCGGATTAAATGGAGTTTTTGTTCACGTCAATGATGTTAAACTTTCTTCGTGACCTCTAAAATTTGAAAATCATAAGAGTATGTTTGTTTCTTCGTATTGTCCAAAGTTACATGATTTAAAACGTTTAACATTTATGATGGTTTACTTGCTATGAGTGAAATTTACAACAAATCAATCTGTTTGCTTCGTGATCTGGATATATAATTATTGAGTGTTTGTACTGAATCTTCATTCCCTAACAAATGCATCGTTGTGGTCGTGTTGCTTTTTCAGTTTGGGCAGATGCAGACACATGGTTTGAGAGGCAGCAACAGGAGAAGGAAATGCTGAAGATTCAAGCCGAGAACAAGGCTGCAATGGAGACTGCTGAGGAACTTCACAGGAAGAAATTGGCACAAGACCGCCAAGGAGAGATGGAAGAAGATACAGATGGCAAAGATGATCCTATGGCCAAGGCCGAGGCTGATGCTAAGCCATGACAATGCTCAAGAAAAGTAAGCATTACCTGTTTCTCTCAACTGAACCTTGTTCTGCAGGATAACAAATCTGTTTTCACTTGTACGTGTCACACATTCACCACATAGAGTTTGAGTTTAGACATCATCTTGAAGATGCTGACCATATTAGTTGTTATAGTTACTAGATTTGGTGGTTTGGTGGAACTTGCATAATTAGAATAGAAAAAAAAACTCATGTTTCTAAACTGGATTCTCTTCATACAAAAAGAGGGTCATCAGACTCGTCAGTGATAAAAAATAATCATTTGCTTTAGGAACAAAAGAAGAAAATCAAATTCCTACTCGGAAAATTTAAACCTATCAAGTTTAGACCCCGCTGGTTTATCCATAAACCAGGTCAGATTCCCGTTGCTCGGGTGGACCAACCTTGCAGGTGGAGAAGAAGAGCTGTCTGATGAGGGCCCATCGATTGCTAAGTGGATAGCGTTGGCTTTGGATTCACCGGTTGCTACCACGGCAACATTAGCAGCAGAGTTAATAACAGGAAAAGTGAATGTGATTCTTTCTGGTGGCGGCTTGGGAGAGTCGGTAAGGAACGTAACCCAGTCGTCCTTCACCTGGAGTGATGGGTGGTTGGGGAAGAGCGAAGCTACATGCCCATCTGAGCCCATCCCAAGCAAGATCAGATCAAATTTGGGACAGTCACTGTTGTCAGATGCAGTCACGGTCCGTGTTCTCACCAGCTGTCTGATTGCAAACTCATACTCTCTTGCAGCTTTCTGCGCCGAAATAGTGTCGTTAATGGAACATATATGTCTCGGAAACACATTTACCTGAAAAATTAAACCAAAGTTGCAAGTTGCATCTTTCAGATAAAAGTCAACATTACAACAAGACAAACAACACGCAAAGCTGTATTTTAACAAAATCCATGATTGGATTAGTTTCCCGATTCCTCCTTAAACAAGCAAGGATTGGGGGGGAAGTCAATAGATTGCAGATTCAAGAAAACATAAAGAGCCACATAATTCTCATATCAAAAACCAATACAAGAACTTAACCTTTGAGAGGAGATTATCCTTGGCAAGTTTGTAATTGCTATCTTCATGACTCTTAGCTACGACACGCTCATCCGCCCAGAAAACATACCATTTCGCCCAATCGACGATCTGGTTGTAAGGCGGCTCGATCAATTTTCTGTTGAATAATCCATTAGCTGATCCATCAAGCAGGCTCTGATAATAGGATCTTATTAAAGTTTTTAGATTAATGTGTCCACTTACCCCATCAGGCTAATGAGAGAGCCTCCTGATAAGACAATGCAGAAAAAACCATGCTCTTTAATTGATGCTTCTGATATCTCAGCTATGTAATCAACCAAGTCTATGCTTAGTTCATCCAAATTCTCATGAACCCTAATCACTCCTCTGTCTTTATGAGTCCAAGTAAGTGCCATTTTGCTTCCTCTGTTTTTCCACCAACTCTACATGTAAATGACAAATGGGAATTAAAAAAATCTAACACTTAGAGAGAATAAAGAGATCAGATTTGGATTGGAAGAATTAATTCACATTTTGGACACAAAGAAAACAGAGATAGCTTGACAAAAAAAATAAAAGAAAACATGGATAGTACGATCATAATTCTGACTATAGATCCATAAATCACCATCTAAATTTTACACAAAGCAGGCAATAAAAGATAAACTAATTAAACATGAAACATGATCTTTGAAATAAAAGCCAAAAATGAAATCCAGCAAGAACTGGAGCACAGAGATAACAAACATTTTAAGAAAATTGAATCAAGGATGAAAGTAAAAATTCAAATAAAACCTAAGAAGGTAGAGAGATGATTTGAGTGAAACAGGTTAATGATAGATTGTACAAACCACCAAATAATTATGATTATATAATTGCAATACACATCAAAATATTGCCCATATCTACATACAATTATGTTTACATAAGTACATGTATTATATAAGGGTCGTGTGTAAACAATGACTTCTTAATTATATACCTTTATACAATAATAATAATAATAATAATAATAATAATAATAATAATAATAATAATAATAATAATA
>OVAX01001827.1:0-37956 GCA_900406405.1 Lepidium africanum | reverse complement strand
TATTCTCCTATTGGTAAGACTCCTAAGTAACTCGACGTAGTGATTCCATCTGCCTCGTTAAGCGGCTGCAGAAAAAAATCAAGCGATCTCTTTGGATGATCAGGGCCTGGTACAAGGACTGTTAAAAACAAAAACTCGAGCTTCATTCAGAGTGCTGGTGGCAGATTATAGGGAGTTACAATCACCGGCCAAACTAAGTACGGTCTACCATGTTTCCCAAAGGGGTTAAACCCATCAGTGGAGAGCGCTAAGTATATATTCCTAGATTCTTAGGTGAAGTCGGGATATACGCATTGGAAATGTTTCCATGCCTTTGCATCTGAATGATGCGTTATCTGACGACCTGAATTGTGTTCTGCATGCTATCTCATTGGGCCCGCTGTGCGCTCTAATTGATATAACCTTTTGAGCCTGTTTGCTAATGGCAAATACCACATTCTCTTGAATGGGACCCGGTTCCTTCCACTAGTTTCCTGGAATCGAGGTTTACGACAAAAACGACAACGACTCTCGTTTGAATCCTGTCGCCAGAAGATCATACAATTATCTACACAAATATCTATCATCTGGTATGGTAATCAAAGCCCTGCAACCAATTTCTGAATTTCGTTGTAGGATGCCGCATAGGAAGACATTTCTTGAAATTACCGGTTAATGCGTCCACACAACTCTCCGGTAAATTGTAGTCTGTTTTAATATTCATCATTTCAGCTGTGGTCGATAGTGGTGACACATCATCACTGCAACCAGTCCAAATCGGCTTCTTCGCCACATCCAGGATACTAAAAAATTTACGCACTTTGGGATTTGGTTCTTCACCGCTATTGATAACCTCAGTAAATAGAGGAACTATGTCCCTAAATGCATTATTCTTCATTTGAATCGTGCTATCAATGTTTCCCACGGGGACAAATGTTTCCCCACCTAAACCACCAACACCTACGCTTGCAAGATTAACATTTATGCCTTCATCTACCGGGATACCTATTTCCTCCACTATTTCATTATTACCAAATCCGCTGCAACTACCAAAGTCTATATGTGACTCATTTTCACCATGCGCATACCATATTTTGTAACAAAGAAACATACCCCTCCGGTACAGATGACTCCAAATAGTTTTAAGAGGAATGTACTTCATATTTTGGCATTACGTACAAGGACAATGCATCTTACCGGTTTGGAGCGGAAGACTCTGATTCGCAGCAAATTCCATGAACCTTTTTAACCATGCCTCGTACTCTTCGGTTAATGTCCCTGTGGCATCATCTAGACGTGGTCCGTCCATCTAAGCTCTGAAATTGGAGATCGACATTGTATGTTTAAGGAGATAGCGGAAGAGTGTGACTGAGAGAAATGAATTTTGTTTTGGTTTATAGAGAAAATATTCCGACGGAATTTGACGGTAACCGAGTTGGTTATAACCGTGAATGTCGCATGTGTTACATGTTCTAACCACTTCAGTTGGATTCGGTAGGAAATTTTCTAGGAAAACCGATGGAATTACGATTTTTTTCTAAAAGAAATAAATTAATTATTCCCGTCCCGACGGAAACCAAAGGAAATTAATTAATTTATTTCTTTTTTTTAAAAAAAATCGTAATTCCATTGGTTTTTCTAGGAAATTTTTTGACGGAAACCGACGGAATTTGTTATTTTATTTCATTTTAAAAAAAAATCGTTATTCCGTCGGTTTTCCTAGGAAATTTCGGATGGAAACCGACAGAATTAGTTAATTAATATCTTTTTTTTATAAAAAAAATCGTTATTCCGTCGGTTTTCCTCGGAAACTTCCCGACAGAAACCGACGGAATTAGTTAATTTATTAAATTATGTCTTTTTAATTTATTTTTTTTTATTTTTACAAAAAATTTATTATATTTAAGTAAATTTATTGAATCCTTCAATGTTCTCTCATTTACTTTATTGGATTAATCTATAATATTATTTTATTTACTATTTAAAATTAACTATTTAATACAAAATATTTTTGGAAAATATTTATAAATTATTCCGTCGGAAACGGTAGGAAATTTCCGACAGAATCCTGCCGAAGCAGACATAAATTAGAGGGAAAACGAAAAAACTTAAAATTTTTGCCTCCTTTCGCGGCCCACTTTCTGACGGAAACTGAAGACTGTTCTTTATAAACCCGATGAAAACTTTTTCTCTTCCTTTTCTTCTTCTTCATGGAGACCACCATTCTCTCTCAAATCGGCGGCGATTTTGAGACCACCAAAACACGGCGGAATCAACACTCATTTGTCTAATCTCATCCAAATTATGTAAGTTCCTCAAATTCTAGCAAATTCATGAAATTTTTGGATTGAGAATTTTTTATTTAGGTTGAGGAATTGGATTGTTAGGTTTTGTTGGATTTAGGTCAATATAGCTTAGAGTTTGAGTGGGATGAGTTGATTTGAAAGATTTGAGGATGAAGGAATTTTTTTTTATGAAGAACAATTTCTTTTTATGAAGAACACTTTTATTTTCTAGAACATTTTTTTTTTGATGAAAAGATTTTCTTTTCACTTAAAAAACCGGAATTTGACAAAAAAAAATCAGTTCATTTATTTTTCCCATTTAACTAGATTCGAAATTTGTATTTAATAACTATATATTACCAAGTAATTGTGTTTCAATCCGTAATATAAAACCAATTCTATACATTTTTTTTGTTTACAATATTTGTTTTGTAATTCATTTGTAAAATTTATTTTGTAAAATTAAAAAAAAAATTTATTATTTTATTTTAATTTTAAAAATTATTTCAATAAACTTTCAAAATTTATAAGTATAGCTAATTTAATTTATGATTCTACAATTTTTTAGGATTCCATCGTACTTAGAATTTCAGCGCTCACTTCCTAACTCATCAGGTCCTGGACCATCGGGAGGGCACGATTTCGATGATACGCTTAGTCCGGATCGGAGTCCACCTCATGTACTGGACCCACCGCCACATCCGCAGCCGCAGCCACAGCCTCACCCGCCTATGACTTTGCGCTAGAGCAGATACTACGGAGTGAGCATCGAGATCATCTCCCATTTCTCGATCCGACTCGGATGGCCGAGAAATCGACATGGTAAATCCTAAACTTTCTCATCTAATAAAATTTTATTTCAGTTTATTTTAACTAATTTTAATCAAAATGTAGGTTTCGGGTCAACAAGAAGATTACCAAATTGGTGAGGACATTGATACATACGCAGCTCGAGGTTGCTTATCCCACATTCAGCAAGTTCCCTTTGACCCAAAAGGAGACGTGGTTCCATGCTTTCGTGGTAACCTACATTTTTAACGATATCTTTACATTTTAAATTCCTATATATTTTACTAATTTTTAACAAATGATAGCAACAATATCACTGAGACATTGCACACACTCCACTAGTTCGAGAGAAGTTCGAAGAGCAGTGCGCAATCTCATACAGCAACCACATGCACGGATGGAAGAGGTCGTGGAAGAACCAGTCGGATGTGACACCCTCGGGTTGCCCGGCTAGGCTATACGAGGATTACAAGAGGTACCGGGGTCTTCCAGAGACAGTGCAGCAGTCTCAGTGGAACGAGATAAACTGCAAGGGGACCCACAACGCCGGATTGAGCACATTTGAATATGTCGAGGAGGAAATAGTAAGTTTTAAATTAAAACATAAGTATTATATTCAATATATGCGTAACATTATTTCTTTTTTGCAGACTATCAAGACTCGGTGTGTACCAGATTGGCTAAGTATAATGAAGACTTGTCACACCAGCAAGAAGACGGGTAGGATCGAGAACCCGAAGATGGTGCAGGTTGTGGAGTGAGTCGAGCAGAGGACTGAAGAGCTCATGACCAAACGGACACAAGAGGAAGGAGGTCCAGTTCAGCTCACGCGAGAGGAGATCAACAACATCTTCGTCGAGGTATTCATTTAATCCACTGTTTCACTTTTATAGCTAACATTAAAATACATTGAAAGCAATCTAAGTAATTTTTTTGGGTAGGAAACTCCTGTCTCGAGAGGATGATGATACGGACTCGGGAAGCTGGTCACTCCCGATGGTTTGCCGACACAAGGTGGTCTCAGTCAGGGAATCAGTCTCAGCCAGCAGGAGCGTCAGGAGTTGGTTGATCTTCGGGCGACCTTAAAGCAAACCCAGACTGATTTCCGCACATAAAAGGAGAGGAAAGAGGATCAGCTAGCGAGGCATGAAGCTCAGATTGCCAAGCTCATGAGCATGTTTGACACTCAACGCTCATTCCTGGGTAGCGAGACTCAGGACCCAAGGCAGTAGTTTGCGTTATATTTTATGTGTAATAAAACTTAATTAGTACATTTAATTAACTTTTATAAATGTAATTTCTAAATTATAATTATTTTATATTTTAAAATTTATATATTTCAAAACAATTTTAATTTTTAACTAAAAAAAAAAACTTAATTGATATATTCCGTCGGAAACCGTCGGAATCGTTACCGACCGAAACCGACAGAAGAAGCCCGACGGTTTTCGACAACATGTAACCAACGATAACCAACGATTTTGTTATCGACGAGTTTCAACGGTTGTTTCCTGACCGAAGGCGACGGCTAAAAACCCGATGATTTTTGACGGTTTAATTCTGACTGAAACCGACGGCTATATTCCCGACAAGTTTTGACGGCTGCTAGCCGACCGAAATCGACGGGCTGAAACCCAATGATTTTTGACGGTAAAAACCTGATCGTGATTGCTCGTCAGTGACCGTCGGAAATTTTCGACAAAACTGACGGAACCAAAATTTTCGACCATGATTTGGCGACAACAATTTTTCATTGGTTTTCGTCGCAAATGGCCATTTCCTGACAAAAATCGATGGAATATGTCGTAGGAATCGGGCATGTTTTCTTGTAGTGACTATTTCTCTTCACCGGTATCTTTCTTTGGTAGGAAGCCTATTTTCAAGTGCTTTCTTTTTGTAATTTTTTCCGTAATATTTATATTTTTTTTGGAAGTGTATATTCTTGTAAATACAATTTTGGTAAAAAATACACTAGCCATCAATTTTAATCAGCAAGGACACTTGAAGAAAAGTTCCTTTGATTTTCTCTGAGTTCTTTTCTCTTTTCTGGTGGGTGTAATTTCGGCGACTTTCTTCTCTAATGCTTTACTTTTCAGCAAGAGTGTTTGTTTGCCATCACCAATCAAAGGTTATGCTCCGGTTTAGCCGGCCAATATCCGTGATAGGCTCATTGACCATAATGATCTACCCGAAGATGATCCAATCCGAGAAGGTCAAGATAAGATAGATTCTAACCAAATGAACTTGGCCGAGCTCTACATAAAGACTTCAAACAATCTTGATGCCCTGAAAGAACTTACCATAATCACATCATATCCATGGCCCACGAAGACACAACCAAGACTTCGTTTACCATATTTGCACTCCCACCAAGACATGCAGTCACTCTTTGAAGATTTTCAGCCATTTCAGAAAAAACCAAAGTTACGAATCAATATTATTTGGATTCTTAACTCAACCAGCTAACTCTTCAAACTTAAATCACCCAAACGAAGCTCGGAGATGAAATTTATGGACTTTATAAGTTGGCCTTTCTACGATAAGGCCTTTTGCGCGACAACGCCAAATTTCGAGCAACATAACCCAACTCAGGTGCGGCCTTCACTCCGGACCACTTGGAGGATATTCTTGGGTCTTTTTTTGGATCCAACAAGAACAAGAATTCTTGAAACCACCACCAGATTCTCCAGATACGCTCCAAATAAAATGATGGTTTGATCCCGTTCTGTTTAAAGAAAGTCTGGAATCTACTTGCTTCAAGAGACTTCAAACTTATGTGTGATGACCATAAGACTCTTTCAAC
Source organism: Lepidium africanum (assembly GCA_900406405.1). Taxonomy (NCBI): domain Eukaryota; kingdom Viridiplantae; phylum Streptophyta; class Magnoliopsida; order Brassicales; family Brassicaceae; genus Lepidium; species Lepidium africanum. The sequence goes on along the minus strand of OVAX01001827.1, from coordinate 32,100 downwards.
CACTCAGAAACCTTCAAAAATGTTCTATCATGCACCAACACACAGGGAATCAGGCGAATCTCCTTGCACTTCAATACTTTCATTTTTCGGTGGTGTTCACATTGGAGGCATTCACTCTCCAACGGCTAGGATATAAAGGAGCATCTATTTTAATTATTTCGGAGTATTCCTTTCTTCATTTTGGCCTCATGACCGTTGTCCCCTTGTCTTGTAAGAGCTCTATATAAGCTCATCTTCTTTCTTTTGAATTTCTTAAGTTATTATCGAAGTTGTTAAGTAAAGAGTGTTTCGTTTAAAGCTTATGTCTTGAGTCTTGTGAGTGATTCATCAGTCTCATGTTCAGTGTATTAGAGTGTTTGTGAGATGTAAAGGCCCTAATTCAGTCATCGATTGAGATAGTCAATCAACCTATCCATCGATTGAGAAAGTCAATCAACCTATCCATCGATTGAGAGAGTCAATCAACAAATTGACCGTGATGAAACCAAAGTCTCACACGTGAGATTCTTATCCGTCCTCACCTCTGAGGCACTTATTAATCCGGGCCTACTTTTCGGTAACCAATTCCTTTGTTCCTGTAGTTTTTGATGTTTCAATTTTTTCAAGTCTTTCATCTTAGATTACTTAGTTATTTGTTCCGGATTTTCCGACTAAACTCCTAGATCTTTGTTTTACATTGATTAGTTTTATAGGTAGTTTCTTTTGCTTTTAATCAAATCCGGATTTATCTGGTGATTCTAGGTTCACAGCTGGGTTAGCCGGCATAGATTTGGAGTTCTTATTCAGTTTATATAGCTTAGTTTTTAAGGTTTAAAGTGCATAATTTCTGGCTTGGATTCTAGTTCTTTGGCTTGGAGATTAAAATCTTCGTTATCATCGGCGGCTGCATAATTCCTCTCCTTTACCGGCGGTTTAAGAGTTGAGACTAAAACATCTCTTGTGGGTCTATTTAATGGAACTTGACGGTGTTGGTGCCTACTATAGGCAATGACTGTTGGAGTGGAAGTTCTATAGGCTTTCAAATTGTAATGGCTCTGTTGATTGTTCTTTTCATAGTGATAACCGAGAATCACAAATCACAACATATTGGTCTGACATTTTCTGATCAGACTTTCTAGAGACAGCATGTCGGCATAGATGGACATGTCACTAGACACACAAATGATATGCATTATAGATTAAGGATCATGTTTATCCTTCATGTAATTGGGCATTTGTCTTTTGTATTATGTGTAATAATGTTAAAAGTGTTTAACAAATTGATAATATAAGCAGAACTTGTATTATGTGCATGAAACATTTAATTCAAAGTTTATTAATATTATTAGTTTGTTAACTACAAAACATTGTCTGTTTCTTGATTTGATGAATTTGTTAAAATAAATTTTCTTAAGATAAGATTAAGAAATAAAGACAATAGAAGGGTCTATATATACAGAAGGATGAGGTGAGAATGAATAGATTCTCTCTCGATCTCAATCTAGAAAAATACAGATCCTCTCTTTGAAGTTTCAGCTCATTGAAGGCGAGAACCAGAAACGAGTCCAGAGTAAAATTTGAGTCGAAACCTTCTTGTGAATTCTTCACGGAATTAGGAGGAATCTTCGCTCAAATTTAGGAGTTATTCTCCATCTCTGCAAATCTTGCTTATCGTCTTCTTTGATTCCAATTTCTCTTTGTTTCCTTCGTTCTCTAGTTCTTACGTTTCTAACAATTTTGAGTGAAGAATTTCTGTTCGATTAAAGGATTTGAAGAATGAAGATTCTGATTGTTCCAGATCTTTCAAAGCTGTAACCACTCATAGGATCAAATTATCGACGTTGGTCAAAGGAACTCCTCTTCTTCTTTCAAGAAGCGGACTTAAATTATGTTTTACTTGCTGACGGCTCTTCATCAATTGAGGTAAAGATCCATGATTCTGATAAAGCTCCACCAAAGAAGATGAAGTCTACATATTCTGATAAAGATCCACCGAAGAAGACGAAGTATACTGTTTCTGATAAGAATCCGCCAAGGAAGACAAAGAGAGAAGGTTCTTTCGAAGATCACAATCGAACATGCCATGGTCACATCATTAGAAATCTCTCGGAGAAACTATTTGATATCTGTGTCAAAATGGAATCGGCAAAGGAAATCTAGGAAAGTCTGAAGAAGAAATATGGTGCTGAAGATGAAGGCAAGAAGTAATTCATCACATCTTAGTGGATTTTGTTTGTGATGAAAGAAGACTCTCTGATTCTTGATCAATTGCATGAATATGAAGCAATTTTCTCGAGAATTCAATCTAAAGGAATCCCACTTGATGATCAGCTTACAGCTATGGTTCTAGTTGATAAATTACCACCATCGTGGAGTGATTACAGATTCAAACTAAAACATTAGAAGAAAAAGAAGACTCTGGATGAATTACTCTCAGACATCTTGATAAAAAACGCCAACAGAAACTATGTGAGTATTAGTTCATAATCTTCATCTCATAACTTTGATGCTAATTTGGTTGAAAGCTCTCAAAGAACTCAAAGAACAAGCAGAGAGCTTCAAAAAACAAGAACAAGAATTCGGCTAAGCAATCTATAGAGTTCAAGAGGAAGCTTAAATATTGGAATTGTAACAAAGCAGGACACAAGAAGCAAGATTGTAAACTCCCTCCACAACCTAAGGAGAACTCTAAACAAAACTATAAAGGAGAGTCTTCTAAAAACTTTGTGGCTGTGTTAACTGAGATTTTTGTAGCAACAGATACAATTGAATGGATCGTAGACTCTGGTTCAACAAGGCACATATGCAATCAGAGAGATTTATTCAGCAATTTGGATGAATCTGCATCAAAAAGTGTGTTTTTAGAAGATGCTCGAGCTTTAAATGTTGCAGGAATCGGAGATGTTGAGATAAGGATGTCATCTGGACGCACACTTACACTCACTAAGGTTTTGTATGTGCCTGACATGAAGAGAAATTTGATTTCCAATGCTTTACTGATGGCTGCAGGTATTAAGCAGACTATAGAATTAGGTAAGAGTGTACTAACTAAGAATGGTGAGTATGTTAGAAAGACTTATTGTAAAGGCAATCTTTTTGTACTTGAGGATGTGAATGAAAAGATGGATAATGGTTATGCTTACTTGGCCTGTGATCTGAATGTGTCACATGAAAGGCTAGGACACTTAAATATTAATTCAATCAAAAGACTAAGTAAAGCTAATTTAATCCCTGACAAACTTGATGAGAACATTCATTAATGTGAAATCTGTTCTGAAGCCAAACATAGTAGAAATCTATTTCCGAAAGTTGTCAGTAGATCGTCTCATCTTCTCGATTTAATTCGCTTTGATCTTGCTGATTTTAAGAACACTTGCAGTAGATGATGAAAGAAATATTATGTAACCTTCATTGACGACTTCTCAAAGTTTGCTAAAGTGTACTTATTAAAATCAAAAGACGAAACATCTGAAATGTTTTTGAGCTTCTAGGTAGAAGTTGAAAACCAACTAGACAAGAAGATTAAGAGATTAAGGTCCGACAGAGGAGGGGAATATGAATGTGAAACTCTGAGAAGGTTTTGTGTAAAAGAGGGCATCATACATGAAAGAACAGCTCCGTAGACACCCCAACAAAATGGGATTGCAAAAAGCAAAAACAAGCCTTGAAGAACATGATGAATGTCATGTTATTGAGCTCAGGTTTGCCAGATTCACTATGGGATGAAGCTATACTTTCAGCATGTTATATACTAAATAAAGTACCTCACAAAGGTATCTCAACTACTCCTTATGAACTTTGGAAGGGCTACAAGCCTAATCTATCCTTTATAAAGGTTTGGGGTTGTCTTGCTAAAGTTGGTCTACCTAGTTTTAAGAGATATAATATAGGATCTAAAATCATTGACTCAATATTCATCGGATATGCAAAGAATAGTGCATCATATTGTTGTCTTACGTTTGATCATGTGACAAAAGTGTTAGGTCATGTCATTGAGTCATGTGATGTTGAATTCTTTGAGGATATATTCATGTTTAAGAAAGCTGCATGTTTGGAAAAGGAAAACTGCATTAAAAGAAAAGATAGACCTAAAGTAGAAGGCACAGAGCCTAGAATAAGCAAAAGAATGAAATTAGCTAAAGACATTGGAGCAGATTTCATCACTAGCTTAATAGTAGAAGCAAACGAGCTTTGTAAGGAATTTGTATTCACATTTATTCTAGATGATAAGCCTAGGTTTTTTGTAGAAGCAATGCAGTCCTTGGATGCTTTATTCTGGAAGGAAGCTGTAAATGATGAATTTGATTTAATCATGTCCAATCATACCTGGGACTTAGTAGATTTAACTTTAGGATGCAAGGCCTTGAAGTGTAAATGGATACTGAGAAAGAAAATGAAGGCAGATGGAACTATAGATAAATATAAGGCCATATTAGTAGTTCAAGGCTTCTCTCAAAAATTTGCCTTAGATTACTTTGATACCTACGCACTAGTGACCAAGATTGTCTCTGTTAGATTACTAATAGCATTAGCATCATCTCACAATCTCATTATCCATCAAATGGATGTCAAGACGGCGTTCTTGAACGGAGATTTAGAAGAAGAAATATATATGGTGTAACCTAAGGGATTCATTGTGAATGGACAAGAAGATAAGGTATGTAAATTAAAAAAATCTCTTTATGGTCTCAAACAAGCACCAAAGCAGTGGTTTGAGAAATTCAGTTCAACACTTAAGAAAGATGGTTTTAAGCTGAATAATGGAGGCACCTGCATCTTCAGTAAGATAGTGAATTCAGGTTATATCATTATCTGTTTATATGTTGATGATATGATGCTTCTAGGCACAACCCTGGAAATCATAAATGAAACAAAACAGTTTCTGAGTTCTAAATTCTGTTGAAAGACTTAAAAGAGGTCGATGTGATACTCAGAATAAAGGTAGAGAAGATGGACAAAGGATACTCTCTGAATCAGTCTCACAACATATAAAAGGTTCTTAAACACTTCAGTTATTGGGATAAACCTGCAGAAAAATATCCTTATGATCATTCTATACATTTGTGTAACAATGAAGGAGAAAGTGTTAAATAAAACGAGTATGCAAGGATCACTGGAAGTAGTATGTACTTAATGAATACACTATACAAATAACTTCAATTTATGTTATGATGGATCTTCCATATGCCAACTGGATCACAAACAATGATGAAGTGAATTCCACAAGTGGATTTATATTCACAATAGGTGGGGGAGCTGTTTCTTGGAAGTCAAAAAAACAGACTTGTATTGCGAGATCAACTATGGAATCCGAGTTAATAGCTCTGAAATTAGCTGGTCAAGAAGCAGATTGGTTAAGAAACGTGTTGGCTGATTTGCCAATGATTAGAAAAGAATCTCTATCTATCTCAATGAGATGCGACTCTCAAGCAGCCATTGCAGTGGCAATAAATAAGCTGTTCAACGGAAAGAAGAGACATACGTTTGAGATATAAGGTCATCATGAGATTCATTGAAACTAGTGTTATGTCTCTGGAGTTCATAAGATCAGGAAGTAATCTGGCTGATCCTATGACAAAACTTCTGCGTGGACGATTAGTTCTGGACACAGCATCTCAAATGGGATTGAAAATGACTGAAGTTTAAATATGTTCAGAGCTCCTTACCTAGTAATCTATTGAATTAGATTGCAGGTTTAAAAGGTCAGACAATCGAACATATTTAAACTTGTTACAGTCAAAAGACTAAGGAAAAGGCTTAGTGAAGGTGAATCTGCAGAGAAACGAGTTTCTCAGGATGAATGAGGATTACCTTTAAAAACATTTTTCATGTACAACTCTAAATCGTTTGACAATGATTGATGAGCTTAAACGTTATGAAGAAATGTAAGGATGAAAATAAAAACTTGAATAAGGAAACATGAAACTTATTATGTTGCGAAACTTTCAAAGTTTGATTCAAGTCTACTTAGACATCAATGCTATTGTTGCTTCAATTTGAGAAACAAGATGGAGAATGTTAGTGGTGTTTAACAAATTGATAATATAAGCAGAACTTCTATTATGTGCATAAAGAATTTAATACAAAGTTTATTAATATTGTTAGTTTGTTAAATACAAAACATTGTCCGTTTCTTGATTTGATGAATTAAAACAGATTTTCTTAAGATAAGACTAAGAAACAAAAACAATAGAAGGGTCTATATATACAGGAAGATGAGGTGAGAATGAATAGATTCTCTCTCGATCCCAATCTAGAAAAATACATATCTTCTGTTTGAAGTTTCAGCTCGTTGAAGCCGTGAACCAGAAACGAGTTCAAAGCAAAGTTGGAGTCGAAACCTTCTTGTCAATTCTTCACAGAATTAGGAGGAATCTTCGCTCAAACTCAGGAGTTCTTCTCCATCTCTGCAAATCTTGCTTATCGTCTTCTTTGATTCTAATTTCTTTTTGCTTCCTTCGTTTTCTTGTTCTTACATTTCTAACAAATACTCATAGCCCATTGGGCATAATCAATAAAGTATTTGACAGCAAAGAAAAAAAAAAACAGAAGCGTTTTTTTTTCCACCACGAATTCCATTTAAAGTTACGGTAAAATAGTTAATAAAAATAAACAAATAAATGAAAAGTTAGTCTGAGCAAGTGATTAATATTAATTTCTGCGCCTGTTTCACCGAAGTTGTATTCTAGGTAGTCGCATCATTTTTCATCATAGGATTTGGAGTGGATCTTGATGATGGTCTTGTGGTTCGTAAAATAAATAAGTAAACAAAAGACTCAACTTTTGACAAAAGTTAATAAGGATGAGAACAATGACCTTTTGTTTGGACTTTGGAGTGCAACAGAAGTAGAAATCATATATGTCTATACGTAAAACCAAGACAAGAATTATTGGTATGAAATAATATCATGTATTTTAAGATGATTAAACCCGAAAAAATCACAAAGGTCCCCAAATTCAAAGATAAAGAATATATGATTTATAAAAACCAGAACCAAACCACTTTTCTTTTTGTTTTTATTAATACCACAATCTTATAAGGTCTATGCAGGAGATCCCTTGAGCTTCTTGGTAATGGTGGCAATGTACTTGCCTTGGTGAAATGCTTGTTCTAGCTCCAGCTCTGTTGGCTGCCTCGAACCATCTCCTGCAAATGTTCCAGCTCCATATGGGCTTCCACCTTTCACTTTCTCCATCTCAAACATACCCGCACCAAATGTGTAACCGATGGGAACAAATAGCATTCCGTGGTGCACCAGCTGAGTTATGGCCGTCAATCTTTAGGATTACAAATCAAAATACGTTTTAGAATAATATATATATATATATATAGAGGCGACAATAGATGGTGTGTATTGTTTGTTCTTGATGAGAACTTACGCTGTTGTTTCTTGGCCACCACCTTGAGAACCAGTGCTGTAGAAGATGCCAGCTGGTTTACCGGCAAGTGACTGAGTCCTCCAGAGTCCACCAGTTGCATCTAAGAAGGCCTTGAACTGAGCAGCCATCATACCAAACCTTGTTGGGAAGCCAAAGACAAACCCATCAGCTTCAGTTAGCTCGTTAGGGGTGATGATTGGGGATTCACTCTTTGGTGGTGCGCTCATCTTAGAGAGTGCTTCTTCTGGAAGCGTCTCGGGTACCTGTGGACAACAAATTCATCAGCTCCAATGGTTCACTTGGATTTATGTAGCTAAGCCTAATGGTAATTTGTGATTTGGAAACTCCTATGCTACACAGAATTGTTATGGATTGCAGAAACTAAAATTGCAACAGATGTTATTATTGTAAAGGAGTTGCAGCAAGCATATCAAGAAATCTGAATCTTGATAAACAGAGTCCCAAAAGAAACCTTCCCTTATGGCCAAATTACATCACTGAAGCAGAACATGTAATGCCATGTACCAAGTAAACAACGCATACAAAAAGTAATAGAGCTCTATGAATCTAGAAACTTGCAAAAGCAAATCATAAGTTCAGAATCCAAAGCAAAGAAACCTGGAAATGGCAATGGTACAAGAATGTTGGATGCTAATGTTAGAATGTCTTATTCTTTCTTCCATATATCTAAACTACTTCGTAGACTCAAACCCTAAAGACGTCACCACCCACTTACATTCATTCTCATAGTTTCTCAATGAAACACAAAGTTGTTAATGTTTTTGTGAATTTGACAATGCAAAAGTTCATCAATGGACCAAAGTAGTAAGCAAATATTTTACCTGCCATAGTTTGGCTTCAACACCTTCCACAGTAGCAGCTCCTTTCCTAATCTCTTCTGCCAATTTCTCCACGTGTCCGTACATAGAGTAGTACCTGCAAATGTCAAAGGCTTATAAGTCAACTTGAGATCACACCTAGTAAGCAATTTACAATCAGCTATATTAAGATCCATGAGAAATTCACCCCAAATTCCATCTCATATAAACAAACTCTAGTATCAGATATCAAAACTGAACCGAAAGACCAATAAAACATAAGTACAGGCAAATTGCTTCATCCCAAAAGTAGAGTTTTAAGCCAAGATCATGAATCAAAGCATCACAAAGCCCTAGAGGGCGAATCGAAAAGGAAGAAATGCAATCACTGAACAGCAAAATCAGAGAAAAACAAATCAATAAACCACAGAGAATTCCTTCCTTGATCAATACTAAATGAAAATCAATCAAATCACTGAAGTGAATTAAAAAAAAGGAAAGGCATGAATTTAGAGCTTAAACCCATCAATTAGCTCAAAAAATTCGCAATTCAATCAATCCTCCCAAGAAAAAGGTTAGAAACTTTAACATACACGATATACACTTTAGTCGCCATGGAAGTAGTAAGTTCGTTCTTCACAAGAATCTGTATGAAGCTTATTCGTCTGCTAAATACTTTATGGGAAGTAGAGAGATGTTCAATGATCCGAAACTATAGAAACCGTATTTATAGAGGTCGTGAAGATGATCTGGGTTCTTTATCCTTCTTTTTACTAAACACTTTTTTTTCTTTACAGAAACTTTTATTCATCAAATTCAACACCCTAACATTTTGGTCTATTTAAAACTTACCCCATAATTTCTATATTTCTCTATTTGACCAGCTGGTAATGATCTTTGAACTACCAAAATTAACTATTAAAATTTGTCAAAGTTCAACTATTGGTCAAGAATCACGATGCGTCGTTCAAAACAAAATTATTCTCATATAAAAATATTTTTTTTTATCTCATAACCAAAACTTTACTCCTAAATTAATTTTTTAATCTACTTATAGTTGTAGAGAAAAAAAAAAAGAAAGCTGAGGAAAGTTAATTAACAGTGAAAAATATATGATTGCGATTCTGAATAACCATTGTTCCGAAAAATCACAAGATTTACGTATCATGTTGTAGTGTTGTACTAATTATTAGCCACTAAAAAAACTAGTGGGGCGAATTTAAATGTTTCAGATAATATAGGGAGTAGAGATGGTCAAATTAAAACGCCGTCGTAGGCACCTGGAGTGGTAATTGGACAGGAAAAAGAAAGGTGGGGTTGGTGCGGGAAATTTATTTTTTTCTTTTATATTTTAAAATTTAAAACTTTAAAATAACATAATAATGATGATATGTTGCTGTCACGCTCATCATCATCATGTTCGTTTTCCCTCAAAATTAATTTTCATTTTTACATTAAAAAGAAGAGCTTTCTGCTTACTTGTTTTCTCTAGAAGATGTCTTCTCAAAACATGAATTATGGTGTTTATTATAACTTTTTTTAAATCAATCTTAATGCTTAGCTCGAGCCAAATTATATCACTCTCAAATTAATTAAATTAATTATGCCATCCATATTTGCTTGGATTAGCACTGTAAATATAAAGGATTGTTTACATGTAATGCTACTGATTAAAATGCTTGAGTTACAGAACAAGCATAATTATTATAAAATCTTTGTTATATAAACGAAAGATTACAAAAACAATTACTTGAATAGATTTTATAATTACAATTTACTTTTATCATTCAATTTTATTTATCATACCAACCAATCATTCTCATTTTGTTACACCATATGCATAGCTAGTAGGATTGGCCACTAAATCCATTAAATCCGCTTGGATTTGATCTAAAACATTAAGGACATTTGAATTATTCAAGAAAAAATGAAAAACTTATTATAATAATAATAATGAAAAGTATATTAACACAACAAAATAACAATAATAATGAAAGATATATTATCACAACAAAATAGTAATAATAATAATAATGATGAAAAAATATTTATTTAAACTAAAACAAATCACAAATGACAAATTTAAAAAGACCAGTTACCCACTCCTATATATATGTTACTAGATACATATTATATTTTGTGTATCCATGCCATGTTTGTTTGGTGGTTGTTGGACACCGCGATCAACAACCGCGAGTAAAAGTTGTTCATTTTATGGTTGCTGGTTTAGCAATAATTTTGAGTTGCTGAAAAATTTAGCGACTAGTTGTTGTAATTGGTTGCTAGTGACCAGCGACTCACAAACGAATAAAACTAGCGACAAAAAAATTTGTGCTATATGTATATGGAACCAATAATTAATAGGAATCATGATATCTAAGTATTTGATTGGTTTATGTGTGGAATATGATTTCTTAGTTATGTGTTTATATATATTTCAATTATTGGTTCCATATACATATAGCACAATTGTGACACAGGTATTGATTAATTCAGGCTCTTAGATCCATTAATTAAAGAAACCTTAGGTATATGTGTATATATATACCTAAACCTGCAGAAGAACCTTAGAAAACTCTAAAGAGAAGAAACTCTAGCCACCATCTGATCTGGCCACGTGAAAGAGAAAAGAGAAACAGAGGACGAAAACGACTCAGAATTGAACGAAATGTCGTTGTTGATTCCTGACACAAATGATATACGTGTAGTAGAAAGCGGAATTGAATTCGGAGTAGTCTTTCAAAAGTTATGGTGATTTTTCCCATGACAAAAATCTGGAGATCGAATCCGCGCGGACCTATATTGAGAAGCAGTTTCCATGAGAAACACAGGGAACCAGAAAACTATCAACCTGTTGTTGGAAAGCCCCAAGAGTCTACTTTCCAGATTTGGTGTCCGATCTTGTTTTGGAATTAAAAAGAATCGGTGAATCGACTTGCAGTCCGACGCAACGTTTCTCATCTTTTTTCAGCCTAGGCTAAGGTGAGGGTGTGATATGTGGAAATATGATTGCGTGTTTCTTCTTTGATGCTTCATGATGCATTAGGTATAGTGTTTGATGCTATGTTTGATGATATATTTGATGTGATGTGATGATAAGTAGTATATAATATTGTGTGCTATATGATATAATGTAATGTGTGGAGGTGAAGTGATGGACCGTGGACGTTTGGTGGTCGTGAATCCTAAGATGAAGCGGTGGACCATGGATATTCAGTGGCCATGGATTCAAAGATGAAGTGGTGGACAGTGGACGTTTGGTGGCCATGGATTCGAGGCGGACTATGGATGTTCGGTAGCCTCAAGTTGAGTTGAAATATGAAGTGGCGGACCGTGGATGTTCGGTGGCCTTAAATAACTTATAAAGTGGATATGTGTATAATGTGATTGTGTTGGATTCTATGCTTATATTGATTAGTGCTAGAATTAGGAATATGTTGTTGTATTTTGGTGGGCAGAGATGATCTCCTTACTGAGTAATTCGTTGCTCACCCCTTTTATTTCTAATTTTTTCAGGAGTTTTATTTAAAGGTTTTATGTTGAAAATTTTCAAAAGAAGTTGTTTTTGGACAAGACCAATGAATAATACACTGTCTCTCAGGTTCGGGAGTGGGGTGTTACAATATACCTGATACATCATGAAGCATCAAAGAAGAAACATGCAATCATAAGCTTGGAAGGAAACGACCATTTGGAAAAAAAAATGAACGATTGAAATAAAGGTCTCTTGAAAACGACCGTTTGAAAAGAATTGTCGGCAAAAGAAGTTTTCAAGCAAAGGTCGTTTGAAATTAATGTTGATTGGTAATATTACATCGGTAGAATAGTGTAATGGGATAAAAAAATTAGTACAGAAAACTTGATTTGAATACCCATTACTCTAAAATTTATGGAATAGTACAGTTTTAAATAAATAAAATTTATATTTATATTAATAACAATAAAATTATATTAAAAAAACTAATTCAAATTAATATATTTTTTTATAAAATTACAAATATTTAAAAGAAAATTTAAATTTACAAAAATTGATTTTAATTGTTTATAAATATATTTTTGAATAATAATATATAAATGTAGGTACTATTTTTTATTTAATTATAAATAAAATTTGAATATTTTTTTGCTAAATAAATATCAGTATTTTATAATTTAAATAATCATACAGATTTTTAGAATTTTTATGAATATATGTAAATTTTTATAAAAAATTTTGTAAAACTTTTTATTTTATTTAAAATGAGTCGATGGTCGCTGCAACAGCGAAACGAACAACACAGCGATTAGTCACAACAACTGACAAACGAACATAAAACCAAAAATTTTATTGCGGTCCTTGTCGATGATCGCAGTCGCCAACGACCATAAGACGAATAGGGACATAAGTAGAAAAACTCAAAGAAAAATATAATGATCATAAGAAACAAAGAAAAATCATACTAGAATTTTAAGTGATTTTTTAGATGTCAATATATTACCTTTATCCTTCTTTTAAAATTTTTTTGAGAAATTTAGAGAAATACGATTCTCATGATACTAACAATTGTCAATTTACTTTTACATCATATTGCTTTAGTTGTACATTTATCTTAATAGTTATAGTTAAAAATTATAAGAATTCCCTCTTATTCATCCTTATTCTCCAGGTTATTTATACGTACAAACAAAACATTATATTGTTAACTATAATATTATACATACAAACAAAACAGTATATTGTTTATTTAGTAGGGATAATGGGAAATTGAAGTCAGATTGTAAATTATCCCATCACAATTATCATTTCCTTAATTTCATATTTAATTTTTGTCATTTCACCAATGCACCCTTTTTTATTTTATATTTAATCTAAAATTGTTAAGGAATTTAATGCCCCTATAATATATGTTATGCAAATTTTTATTATACTTGTATTATTGAACTTCTTATAGAAATTGATATATACATTTCAGGTTTCACATATTAAACAATTAAGAATCCAACAAAACAAAAACAGTTGATTAATCTTCTTTTAGTTCAAAATATCTGGTCATTATTACAGCAACAAACCACAACTGATTAGAAATCATAAAATTTAAGAATAAATGGATTAGATATTTATGGAAAGAAGATAGAATTTAAGAAGTGAACAAGTCAACGAATATTGTCGGAGCCCATAGAGACAAGCCAAGTAGGTGTATAAATTGACCGACGGTAGGGTCAATTAATATGGTCCGATTTCAAACAAAGGCAAATCAAAGCCATTGAAACTCTTTCTCGACGGCTCTTGATCCAATTTATATTCCGATTTCAAGTCATTGCATCATCACTCTCGTCATTATTCTTCTTCGTTCTTTTTTGACTTTTAATTTTCTACAGCAAAGCTAATAGTATAAAACTACGACTATGCATGTATAAAATTACAACTATATAATCTTTGACGATAATTATATATTGTAATAATAGTTGCGGATAAATTAATTTGGACTTGAACTAACGGGCCATCCTCTTAAATTAGTAGTATCGAATTCATTATTATATTTGCTTTGTTTAAAGAATTGTGGTTACTTAACCAAGTTGGCTTTGGTCTAGTGGATTTTTCTATTAAAGAGATCATGAATTCAAGCTCTTAGGAGAGATGTTTTACGCTTTAAATATGGTATTATTAATGGCTGGCCTAGGGTATCGGAGGAGACTACATATCAAAGATTCCGAATTCCTATGATTTATAAAATTAAAAAAAAAAAAGAATTTTGGTTACTTGAGTTATTCATTTCCAACTAGCAGAAATACATCTATACAAAAATTGGTAACCTTTTTATACATCAGAAAGTGAACTATAAACATCTAAGATTTAGACCAAATATTTATTAGAATGCTAAAATATATAATATTAAAAATTAGAATATCCTTATTTGATAAATAAAATGTAACTGAATATCTTTATTTAAATAAAAATTGTGTTGTTCAAGTGATTAAAATATTTAACTTTATAGTATTTTCTATGAAAATTTGATTCCAAGTAGTCATTTAATTCTGTGTGTTTAAGCTATGGATTGGCTATCGACATCCAATCAAATCCAATTAATCGGAAAAAGGAATTTCTTCATTTATAAAGAGGGAAGCAGCTGTTCATGACATTCACTCCTTTCATCAGAACTAACTAGAGGATAAAATATTATAAATTACTCCAAAATAATTAAAAAAAAATTTAACCAAAAAAATTGATGTTTATACATTTGAAAACAAAACAGAAAAGATAATGATAAAATGAGAAAGTTGTCTTGCGTTTCAAGGATGCTTGGCTTTTACACCCCATAAGATATATGATGATCAATTGAGCCCTTGCTGATATTTCGTGTAAACAAAGTAATGATCACTTTATTGACCAAAGTGTCGCTTAAGATACGTACATGCATGATTTGGTCTTTTATGGCTGGATCTCAGGAACTGCATGGCTACACGCATTACCCTTACATTATGACTCCACTCGCTATGTGTAACCATTTTTGCTTTATAAAAGAATTTATGTAAAGTATAAATATATGATCATGATCAGGTGGTTGAAAGTTGAGACTACACTCTAGACTTCTAATTATTAAATATAGTCTTTGATTAGTGGTGTGTTTGGATGTTTGTTTTCGTCAATTCCATCGAAGATCTATAACCCAAATTCGATTAAGTGATTACGTAAAATTAAATCATGATAGAAAAATATAAAAATTACTCTTATAATTGGATCGATAAGATCCGATCGATAGCCAAAACCCATATTTTATAAAATCTCTTTTTTTCTTCCCTTTGCATCGGTGAGGAATCAAACTCTGGTGTCTGGAGAATGCTAAAGTGGCCACAACCACTAAGCCACACGTCCTCAATGTTAGAAAACATTTTAATAAATAAAAAGAAAAGATTTTTATAAGAGTAAATTAAGTATCTATATATATAAAAAATTAAATGTGCTCTCTTCTGTCGAGTTGCTCTCAGTCTGGTGGTTAGGGTGATTCAGCTAGTGACTTGGCACCAAGGTTCGATTCCTACCCGCTGTATTATGGTAGCTTAAAAAAAATAAATTTTATGGGTGGGCTTTAGGCTATGGATCGGACCTTCTCGATCCAATATTGACAAAAAAATGTGCTCTTTTCTCATGAAATCACATCATCACCTATTTTAATTTAAAATCATAAATATAAAATAAATATACATCTTAAGTACACCACAAGTACACAATGAATATACATCTCAATTACAAACAAAATTATTAACTCATTTCATGATAAAAAAAATACAAAAGACCTACGTTACAATAAACATATGTTACAGATTTATTCCTACATTAAAATGAATATCATAGCCCTAAGAAACTAAACAATATATAGTGGCCAATTAAAACAAATAAGTTAGTGAATTTTTTTTCACTTCAATAAGTTAGTGAATTTAAAAATTTAAAATACAAATATCATATTTAAAAAAAAATTATCTAAATTATTATAAATATAGAAGACTAATAGTTACTATACTTTTAATAGAAAATAATAATAATAAATGAAATATATCTTAAAAAAAGTCAAAAGAAATACATTATACATGTGTTTAAAGATATTTGTTGGAACCATTAACAATGCATAAAATAAAAACTAGTACTCCAAAAAAACCCATAACTTGAGATATAAACAATAAATACGTTATTCATGTAATTATTCTTATTAATTTATTTGATACACACAATTTTGTTTATAGAGATGTTAAGGTCTCCTCATATACCCAAGTTAGACAATAAATTCAATCTTATTTAAAACACAAATTAATTACTAAGAGTAATGACAAATTTGATCCACTACATTGTCTTAATTTCATACAAATGTAACTTCTTCTTCGTTTTTCTTATAAATAGATTATTTGGTCATTTCAAATGATCATTGCCACTCATTACAAAATTTATTCTCTCAAAAACTCACAAAAAAAAACATGATGGAAACCTCCCACCTCTCTTTTTTGAATTGAAAGCATGTCAGAATTCTCAAGATGTCATTTTTAAAATGAAATCTCTTCTCATGTTGCCACCTCATTACTTAATCATTAAAACATAAATTTGCTAATTTGTTTTATTTAACATTTAATCTCTAATAATCGTTAAGACAATTAATGCCATAAAATATATAACTATCACAAAATACAACTAAATAAGTTTTTTTTTATTTGCAGTTTTTACATTTTAATAATGATTTTTGATCCACTCTATTAATTTCTCCGGGTATAGTGAAATTTCACTAATAAATAATTTGGTAATACATCATCAATGCAATGATTCACTACAATTAAGTTTGTTGCAACATTATATTTCAAAACATACAACTAATTATTTGGTCATTTAATAATAAACTTACGTAACTACATCCTTATAATTTATTCAAAAAAAAAATAGAGCTCTAAATATTTAGAAAATAAGGAAATAAAGAATGAGAGAAGTAATCATATTTCACTTCAATATAGAGATTGAAGAAGAGGTAGTGAGTTTTTGTATTAAACTCATGTAATTATGTAGAGAATAAAGAGATGATAGGTATTACAGTTTCCCATAATATTAAAGTTGTAGTAGTGAAAGAATGTGGTATTGACAATTTTGCTCAAAATAAATAAATAAAAGATGAAATTATTGTAGTTATATTGATATTTGAAAAGTGGAGAGATTTAAAAGATAGAGTTTCTGATTTTTTTCCATTTGAAAGACGATAGAATTTTTTGACATGTGATTACAAAACTGTTGTGATTTTGGGAGGCATGTAATGTTAAGAAAGACGATGAGCTTATGAATATCGATATATGATTCCTCGATCATAATATATTTAGATTTTTTGCAGTTTATGTACAACAAACTTATAAATTTAGAAGATATTCCTTGATATGTCTTCAGAATTTTCGATGTAATTTAAAGTAATTTTCACTTCAAACTATGTAACTCGATTATAATTACAATAAAAACCCATTAACTAGTATATACAAAAGATAAGTAGAAATGTAGGTACTACCTAGTCAGTTTTTTATAATTATAAGATTGACATAAGCTTAATTACAAGACTGTGCTCAGCCAATTTGTGCGCTGATAACAAATATTTTATCTATTAACACATTTATTAACAATGATTTCATTTATTATCTGTTATGTAATATATTATCTGATAACTCGTATATTATCAACCATGTTTTGACACCCAAACTGGACCAAGAATCGGAGTGTCTTCCGGGTCACCGGTTAATCCGGGTGAACCATCAGATCATTTGAATAATTTTTTTTAATATAATTATATATACAAGTATATATAAATATCCCTATATATGGTTTTTAATATTTGAAGTAGTAGCCGAGTTGCTCTCAGTCTGGTGGTGAGGATGATCCAACTAATGACTTGGCACTATGCTTTAATTCCTACCCGCTGCATTATGATAGCTTAAAAAAGGGATTTTAGGGGTGGACTTTAGGTAATAAATCGAGCCTTGTCGATCCAATTGTTGACAAAAAAAAGATTTAAAATAACAAAATTATTTAAATAGTCATGTTTTGTAAAATAAAATAAACAACTAATAATAATAATAAAGTATTGAAATAAAAAAATAAACTAAAAGTAAAAAAAATAAGAAAATAATAATTTGAAACTATCAATAACAAAATAAAACTAAACAAACTTAAGTGAAGTTAGGTAACCAATCTTGATTGTCTCTACCATTCTCCTTGTTTTCTTTCGGTGGCAGAGTAAAGTCATAATCAAAATCTAACAAAACAAAAATCACAAAGCTAAATCAATATATTTAAATACCAAAAGAAAAATCTTAAGGTTTACTCAACATTACCATTAGATTTATCATTTTTTGTGTCTTCATTATCTTTGGGATATTCTTTAGCAAAGACATTTTCTAACTCATTGTAAATAAGTCCACTTGCTTCTTCTTCTACGATCCAAAATTATGTCTTATTAATTGATTCATAGTCAACAGGATCATATGATCCTTTACTTTTTGACCAACACAATACAAAGCATGTAAGTTAATATAAATGAAAACTAAAAAAAATTACAATAATACTCACCTATGTTGCAATCGTAAATTATAGTGAACAAACACGAGGTCACTTAGTCGCTAATGTTCCAATCTATTCCTCCTCTTTGTATGAATTTGTTCAAAAATATTCTAGTTATGTTTACATCCAGATAAAGAAGCAGTTTCACTAAGAATTCGTATGGCGAAATTTTGTAAAGTGGGAGCATCACAACCAAAGTATCTCCACCAATTGCTATCACAATTCACACACGAGCTTGTAAATTAGAGACTATATCCCAAAGCTAGAAGCATCAATTGTGAAACAAAACAAATTCCAACGAAATATAAGTGAAACTCTTAATATATGTATATATATATATATATCTTATATATATAATATAAATCAAATTCAAATTAATAAGTTAGTTGGCTGAGAGGTTTTACTGCAAGTTAGAGCCATATCACGAGAACAACTACCCTCTCGTTCTCTATAAATCCTAAGCTTTTTGAAAAAGCTTTATTTTGTTGCTCTTTTGCTTTTCAAATACATTCATCAAGCCTTTCGTGATTTCAGACTTCTCACAAAATGTATCTTTATCATATAAGAAAGCTGGATTCAAATAATATGCTACATCATGAAGATCGTGAAATAACATACGATCCCATCTTTGGTCAATGATGCTTGTGTAAGGCATGTAGTGATTTTGTTTCAATTGGAACATCTTTTTTATGCCTAATCTTGCTCTAAACATTCCATCATACACATATGGCAAAGAAGACTTCTCATCAGCATCACAAATGCGCAACAAACAAATGAAAAGAGTCATAATCTTGACAATTATCAAGCAATTATTCCACATTCGCTCATCCAAAATAATTATTTTAGCTTCTTTAGCTTTATGTGTTTTAAAAAGCTGCTTGAGTTCAAATCTGTGTTTGTAACTAAAGTTTGTAAATCTTCTTTGTGTTCATAAAGACTTTGTAGAGCAATGGAAACCGTAGTAAATCGTGAATGAATAATCTCTCTCCAACTAGGTCTTTTTCTCAACCAATTCAAAACTGACTTATAGTTGTAAACAAAAATGGTTACCTTAGACACACACTTCACTAAATGGGAAACCATAGGCAGTTTTACCACATCTTCCAAAATTAGATTGATACAATGAGCTGCACATAGAGACTAAGCAATGGTGGGAACCTTTGGACAAGGGGCTTTCCAGCAGCTTTTTAGTTGGTTGCACTATCAATCACAAAATGAACCACATTATCTGGACCAACCATACCCACAAAATCAGCAAACAAGTAGCATAAATTATCAACACTCGCATAGATATCAGAAGCATCAACAAACTTGTGGAATGTAATTCCTTTAGGATAATAAACTAAGAAATTTATCGAGGGTCTTTGTAGTGTATCTTTCCATCCATCTGCCATAAGAGTACAACCAGTAGTAGTCCAAGTACTTTTAAACTTATTGATGATCAAAGAAACTTGTAACTTCGCATCGTAACAATTCAACAGGCAAAGCATGATATGAAAGACCTACATATCCATGACCTATACTTGCGATTTTACTCATCATAGGCTGGAACAATTAAGAATTCACAACATTCGTTGTAATACAAGAGTCATAAACCCACAATGCAACAAACATGTCTATATCATGTATTCTCTCTTTACTTTGCATACATGATTTTATAGTAGGTTGAGTCTGATCATGCACACCTCTTTTAAAGTATTCATGTAGATCATTACTTTGTTTTCTCTTTTGACTTGGATGAACATCAGCTCTCATATCACCTCCATCAACATCTTGAGATCACTTAAGTTCAAATCATCTAAATGAATACTCTTCTGCTTCTTATTCTCAAATTCTCTCAATGCCTGCACACTACAAGAAAACAAGGCTAAAACCTATGGAAAACTTTCCGTAGGAAAGCCGTCGGGAACAAAACTGACGACGAACCGACGATACATAACCGATACTATCGGTAGTCGTTGGTTTTAAAATATTTATTTATTCTTTTTTTTATTCGAATGGTTATTCCCGTCAGTTCTCGTCGGGAGGCGACCCGACGAAAACCGACCGGAATTACCAAATTAAAAAAAAAAAGAAATTATGAATCCTGTTGGTTTTTGTTGGGAGTGGACCCTACGAAAACCAACAGAAGTTACCGAATTTGTTTTTTTTAAAATAAAATAAATCCCGTCGGTTTTCGTCGGAAGTGAACCCGACGAAAACCGACGGGAATTACCTATTTTTTAAAAAGGAATTTTAAATAAAGAATAAAACCAACGAAAACCTACAGAGTCCAATGGAAGTGGTTACACCATGTTTTGCATGAGACATTTCACTGTTATAACCGATAATTAGGTTGCTGTCGGAGTCCGTAGGATTCCATCGGATTTGTTCCTCTATAAAACAAATGAAATTCATTTCTCTCATTCACACTCTTCCTTATCTCTCTCTAAAAATACAATATCAAACTCAAATTTCCGAGCTTGGATGGACAGACCATGCATCTATGAAGCAATGGGGACATTAATCGCAGAGTATGAGGCCGGGTTGAGAAGTTTTATGGAGTTTGCGGCGTATCAGAGTCTCCCGCTCCAAACTGGTAAGATGTATTGTCCGTGTATAAAATGCGAAAATTTGAAATACATTCCGGTTCAAACTGTCTGCAGTCATTTGTAACGGAGAGGTTTTTTTCCTAGTTACAAAATTTGGTATTCGCATGGAGAAGATGATTCAAAGGTTAATTTTGGTAGATATAGTGGAGATTACCCCTGGGCATAATAACCGGAACCGAAAAACCGAACCGAATCGACCCGAAAATTTCAGTTCGGTTCTGTTTTGGTTCCTAAAAAAGAACCGATTGGTTCCATTTTTTAAGTAACTTTGGTTTTCGGTTCGGTTCGGTTCGGTTTGGTATTAGTTTTTAAAAAGAACCGTTCGGAGCGGGAGACTCTGATACAGTTGAGGAATTAGGTAACCTGGTAAATGACCAAGTAGATGTTAATCTTGGCACTACTAGAGTAGGTGGTTTAGGTGTGGAATCAACAGTCCTGGTAGAGAACATTGACGGTACTTTTTAGATGGTCAATGATGCATTTAGATAGGAAGTTCTGATTTTTACCGAGTCTAGGAATAGGGGCAAAGAATCAAATTTTGAAGCGCGAAACTTCTTTAGTATACTAGATGCAGCGAAGAAGCCGTTGTATAGTGGTTGTAGTGATGAAGTGTCATCGTTGTCGACCGCTGCTGAATTGATGAATATCAAAACAGACTACAATTTACCGGAGAGTTGTGTCGACGCATTAACTGGTCATTTCAAGAAATGTCTTTCGCCTGATAACTCATACGCGACATCGTACAATGAAATCAGAAATTGGTATCGGGGTTTGGTCCCAGAGTTCTTATTTTTAACAGTCCTGTTGTTGGGCCCAGATTATCCAAGAGATCGCTTGATGTATTTCTACAGCCGCTAATCTACGAATTGAATCAGCTTTGGGAGAATGGTACCACTGTATATGACGTTTCAACAGCTCAGAATTTTCAAATGAGAGCTGTGTTGATTCCAATAATCTTATGCAATCTAGAGAAAATATTCGCCCCGTCAGTTTTTGACGTAATAGAACTCCTTCCTGTTAATCTCCCTCGGGAAGCTGGTAATCACATAATTGATTACAGATAAATTTGCTTAAACTAATACCTATTATTTGTAAAACAAACATGTACTTTGTTTAACAGAGCTTGGCGGGCCAGTTCAATATCGTTGGATGTATCCCTTTGAGAGATTTATGTTCAAGCTGAAGAAGAAAGTTAAAAACCTGACCGTGTCGAAGGCTCGATTGTTGCCTAATGTATCAATGAAGAAACTGCGAACTTTGCTTCGGTATACTTTCCGGTAAATATTCAGACAAAGAGTCGGCGCCCAACACAGAACGATGATGGAGAGGAGCGGCCAATTTATCAAGCATTTGTGCCTGATATATTTTCACAAATAGGTCGACTAAGTTGAAAACCCATTCGCAGAACCCTTACCCCACTCGAGAAAAAAGATTTGCATATGTACATTGCAACTAATTGCCCAGAGTTGGGGGAACTCAAGAGGTTAGTACTTTTTTTTTTGTCAACTAGCCTAGTAGCTTAAATCCCACTCCTACTACTGCATGTAGGGGGTTTGATCCCCGATGCCTTGAGGATTTGTAAAATGACTACACCATTCGGCCACCTGTCCTCGGCAGAGGTTAGTACTTTAATTTATTAAAATGACAGGATAAAATTTCAATATTCAACTGTGACCGTTATTACCGTTATTATCGTTATTGCAGTCTATACATGGCTCGAATTTGTACAGCTTATCCCCATTACTTTGAAGATCAACTACAGAATACTAAGGAGGACGATTCACTAACTGGTTACAATTTTATGTGAGTTTTATACAATACAATAAACGTAATAATATCTGAGGAAATGGTTCCAACCTTAAACTAACATGAAAAAAATAACAGGTCACAAAGGCGTCAACGATATGGTTGGAAGATTTTGTATCGGGTCCAGTTTTAGTTTCCAGATCGTTACCTATGTATTTCACCCGGGGTTACACTTTTAAAATTCTGAGACAAGGAATGAAGAGACCAACAAGTGACTATGGAATTTCTTCTACCTTAAGCGATATGGTTTACTATGGTTTTTTACGAGAGATATTGGAGGTTCACTACCTTGGGTTGTTTGACTTAAAGTGCATTGTCTTCTATTGTGACTGGTACAACAATATTCAGGGAGTCGGTATGCGTGTTGATGAATTTGGTGTCACATCCGTAAAAGCAAGAAGGAAGGTGGAAAATTATGACCCGTTCATCCTTGCCTCGCAGGCCGATCAAGTTTCTTATATCCCTTATCCACGCATGTTAAACCGGTCTGATGGGTGGATTACTGTCACATCAACCACCCCCAGAGGAAGAATATACGGAGATTCAGACCATGATGCAATGCAACAGGTTTCACCCGGGACATTAGGCACACTAGACATTTCACTTAGAGTTGACATGTGTGTCAATATGACGTCTCAGGCTTTCGAGATGGTACATGATGATTTTGACTATGAAGTCCCAGAGTTTGGTGAAGAGTCTGAAGATGGTTCTGATTCAGAACCCGATGAGTATGGGAGTAATTCAGAGTAGTTTGTTCTGAATGTTATAGTTCAATGGTACGAATGTAACATATTAAGATGTTTTAAAATAATTTTACAATCGGAAAATGAGATTTCCAAATGAAGTTTATGGTATAAAACATCAACTTATTCATTTTATAATTATGAAATTTTGCAACTTTAAACAAAAAAAAAATTATGTCGGTTCCCGTCGGGTTTAACTGATGAAACCCGACGGCTATTGACAGATTAAGGTGTGAAAATCATGCGGCAAACGTATCGATTTCTGCAAAAAAATTCTACCTTCCCCGACGGAAACCGACCAAACCCGACGGCCTATTTTATAAAGACCCATCGAGAACCTCATTTCTCTCTTCATCTTCTTTGCTAAATCCTCTGCAAATCCGATGATTCTCCGGTTTCCTCCGCAGCGGAACATCGAAAACTCGCCAGATTCACCACGAAATCGCCATAACCAACCCAAATCATGTAAGCTTCTCATCTTCTCTTAATTTGTTAAATTTGGAATGAAATTGATTTGGAGTTAGGTTATGTAATGGATGAATTAGGCTCTATAGATGTGATAGGAAGTTGAATCTAGTTAGGAAAGTGGTAGATTTCGTTTGGGTGTTGTTGATTATGTAGGTTTTGAGAGGTTGATGAATTTTGGTGTTCTTCATCAACGAAAAACACCTCTTTTTTTTCCAGAAATTTTTTTTTATTAAACCATTTTATTTACAGCATATTTTATATATTATAATTTAAGAAAATTATATATGAATATAGAAAATTATTTCCTATATTAAAATTTAATATTTTTCATATTGTGTAAAATTAATTTATATGTTTTGTAAACTTAATTGATATATTATGTAAATTATATTATTGATTTATAATGTAAAATAATATTTTTTATATAGTATGTACTATAGTTCAATTTAGTTTTTATATTATGTAAATTATATTATTGATTTATTTATTTTATATGTAATGAAATAAATTTCACCACAAAATTTTTAAAATCATTTTGTAATATTAACTTATGTTTCTTGTTTAGTTAGTTATTTAGGATTTTTAAGATTATCATATATTTCTAATTAATTTACAAACTTAATTTTAGATATTTTTTTAAATTTATATGTTTAATTTTGCATATTATGAAATATATTTATTTCTTGAAAAACTTAATTTTAATATTTTACAACGTAATTTGTATACTATAAAAATTAATTTGTATATTTTAACACATAATTTGTAAATTTTGTCAAATTTATAATTCTTGTATTTGTTTTGCTCAGTTAACTTATAAAATTTTGATTTGCAGGACCTTGTACGATGCATTTCGTCGATTACATCCTGGATCATCACGAGCTGGAGCATCATAGGGGCACGTTTCGGATGACACACTTAGTCCGCATCGGAGTCCATCGCATGTGCCGGAGACATAGCCACATCCACAGCCAGATCCACATATGCATGTGACGATTGAGCAGATACTGATGGGTGGGCATCGAGGTCATCTTCCAGTTCTCGATCCTACACGTCAAACCGAGGGATCGACATGATAATTACTAAACTTTGTAGTTAAATTAAATTAAATTAATGTTTATTTTTACTAACTTCCCTCAAATTTTAGGTTTCGGGTTAACAAGAAGATTCAGAAATTAGTGAATACTTTGATTCAGACGCAGCTCGACGGTCCTTATCCGACATTCAGCAAGTTCCCTTTGGAGCTGAAGGAGTCATGGTTCAAACCTTTTGCGGTAACCAACTGTTTTTAGTATCATTTTACATTTTTAATTGCAAATTACTTTGCTCATTTTTTTAAAATGATAGCAACATTACCACTGGGCCCTCGAACACACTCCTCTAGTTTGTGAGAAGTTCGAGGAGAATTCACTACTTTCTACAGCAACCACGTCTATGCATGGAAGATCTCATGGGAGACCGATCCAGAGTCGTTACCCAACGGTTGCAAGGAGGCGATATACCCGAAGTTGTAGATGTACTAGAGTCTTCCAGGGATGATAAAAGTGTCAGAGAGGAAGAAGCTGAACCACAAGGGTGGTAAGGATGTCGAGAAGGCGCCGGGGACACACAACGCCGGCTCCAACATATTTGAGTACATCGAGGAGGATCAGGTAAGTTTCAATTTTAAGTATAAGTTTTTTATTCAATATATGTGTAACATTGTTTCTTTTTTTGTAGACTATTAAAACAGGGTGTGTACCAAGTTGGCTAGATACGATGAAGATTTATCATACCAGCAAGAAGACGAAAGCGATTGAAAACCTGAATATTAAGCGGGTTTTGGAGAGGATTGAGCAGAGGGCAGACGAGTTAATGACCCAACGCACACAAGAGGAAGGTGGTCCATTCAGCTCACGCGAGAAGAGATTAACCACATCATCATCGAGGTATTCATTTAACCCAATATTTTACCTTTATAGATTACGTAAAATTACATTTATAACTGTCGAAGTAAATTTTTTGGTAGGAAACTCCTGTCTCGAAGGGACGACGTTTAGGACTCGGGAAGATAGTCATTGCCGATGGTTTTCCGGCACATGTCAACCTGAGTCAAGGATTGGGTCTCACTCAGAGAGAGCGTCAGGAGCTTGTTGATCTTCAGGCGAACCAGTCGCAAATAGAGTCCGAATTCCGCTCATACCAGGAGATGAATGAAGCACGGCAATCAAGGAATGAAGCTCAACTTGCCAGGGTCATGCGAATGTTAGACACTCCACCCTCCCTCTCATGGATAGCGAGACTCAGGACCCGAGACTTTAGGTTTCATAACTTTTTTTTGTAATGAAACATATTTAGTAAAATCAAATTAAATTTTAAATATATAATTTTAAAATTATTATATATATTTATTAAATAAATAATATCTAATACAAAAAAAAACTATTTTGCTGTCGGTTCCCGTCGGCCTTAAACCCGACGAAACCAATGGCAAATTACCTACGAGAACCGACGGCATCAATCCTACGGGGACCGATGGAGGTAACCCCACCGTCACCGACAGTCGGGAGTCCACCATCACCGACGGAACATATCCTATGATATGTTTGCATTTTAGCACATTTAGAAGAGTCATTTAGTGTACATTGCATCCATATTCATAGCATTCTCATCATTCTAAAGTCCCTTTTAGGTTCATATTGCATACATGTTGCATATGGAATTTTTTAGGTACTTTTGGAGCCACCTGGGCGTGAGGAGCATCATAGACTTGGACTGGAAGGAGAAATGCTTATATCTTGTATGGTTGAATGATTTTTTGATTTGGTTTGTTTAATAAATATTGTTCATCTTTCTCTGCTCTTTTTAATTATGTTCTCTATTTTATTTTATGGGTTTAAGCTTATTTCCATGATCCTTGAGTAGATTTTTTGGGAGAATTGAGGAGATGGGTTAAATCTTGGTAGATTTAGTGATCTGATTGTTTATCCAAGGTTGTTAATGCTAGATTTCTCCATTCTAGGTGTTCTTCATACTTATTTCATTCTGGCCATGTGAAATCTAATCTCATGCATTTATGCACACAAGGTGTTTGTAGAAATGCTAGATGGAATCTGCTCTTTTTGTCTAAGAGATTAGATGCTTATGGTGCTAGTTAGGCTAGATAGATAGTTTTTAATGCTTTTCTTGTTGTAGTCACCATGAGATGGCTTTGATTCTAGCTAAGAAAATGTTAGATTTCATGAGAGTGAATTTGATTGCTGCTGTTATCTATGGCTTAGAGATCATCCATTAGGTTGTTGGATAGGTAATTAGTCACTAAGACTGCTGAGATCGATGACTCTAGCTCCTCAAGACCCTCTCGTTAGTTTTTTTATTGCTAGGTTCAATCACTTCCATTCCGATTGTAGTTGTTAGTCTGTTTTTATGTTTCATGCTCTGTTTCTTGATCGCTTTGTTTTGCTTGCTTGAATCTTCTTATTTGGATTAGATTACACTTGAATTAGATAGCCTAAGAATACCCTTAGTGCTAGCAGCACCCTTATTTGGTTCAATACCTCAAGTACTACGAGGATTGATAACACAGATTGGGTTACAACAGCACAATCCAGAGGTTGAGTGTTTCATTTGGGTACTATGGACGACACCATATTAGAGGAGTCATTAGAGGGCACACCTGCAGCTTCTCCCCCACGTATCATTAGAGCCGGTGATGTTCTCGGTCTACATCTTCCGCACCATAGAATCATACAACCTGAAGTCACAACCGATTACTTCGAGATAAAGCGTAGTATGATCTCCATAGTCCAGAACAGTCAATTTCGTGGATTACCAAATGAAGATCCCCTAGATTACCTACATGAGTTCGAATGCCTCTATGGGCTTACAAAAATCAATGGAGTTAGTGAAGATGCATTCAAACTCCGATTGTTCCCATTCTGACTTAATGACAAAGCTCGTTCATGGGAAAATCATTTACCAACAAGAACAATCACTACTTAGGATGGATGTAAAGCAGCCTTTTTGGGGAAATTCTACTCCACCTCTCGCACCGTCAAAATCCTCAGTTCCATTTCCTGCTTTGCACAACTCCCAACTGAGTCATTCTATGAAGATTGGGAATGCTTTAAGACTTACCTGACACAATGCCCACATCATGGTTATAACATTTCCACGTTGTTTAGTATGTTCCACCGAGGCATTCTCCACAAATACCACATATTCCTTTATACAGCAAGCAATGGTAATTTTTTGAACAAAGATGTCGATGATGGTTGGGAACTTGTTGAGAATCTGGCACAGGCTGATGGACAATATGGACCTGAGAATAATCGTTCGGTTAAAACCGAGGAAGAATTGAGCTCATCAAGCAATAAACATTTCCAGCTCCTAAATGATAAGTTAGACAAGTTGTTGAACACAGCATTCAAGCCAGCACATGCTACCTCTGAAGAAGAACAGTTTAAAGATGCAGCCGATGATCTATTTGAGGAGGCTTGCTACACACAGAAGCAAGGAAGCAGCTACAAGCCGAACAGCAACTACAGACACGCCACTCACCCTACTTCTGTCCCAATTCCTCCAATAACTCAGGATGTATACAAGTTGCTAGAAGAGATACTCCAAGGTCAGAAGAACTCCATTGCGGAGTTAGCTTAGAAATTCAACGAAGTTAATACACGAATAGACGTATCACACAATGAATTGAATACCAAACTGTAAGCGTTGAATGCTAGGCTGCTATGTGTTGAGAATCAGCAAGCAATCACCCAAAAGACTCATTGTGAGCTGACTTATCACACCACGGACACTGCTGATGATGAGGACAACATTTTTCAAGTGGGGAAGGATGGTTTAGATCAGAAATCAGCTGAGAATTCTACACTAGAAAGCAAACTCGCATACCCCACTCACCATACAGGTGAGCGAGTACATAACTCCCAAGACCTGTCTTCGCCTAAACCCAAACCTGAGAGCCAACTCACCTATCCTACTCGCTGTACACTGTGAATTGCTCCTTCTGGCCATCAGAATCAAGATTCCGTCAATGCTTTCATGCTCCCACCTACCAAGCCTAGACTACCCTTTCCTCAGAGGTTTAAAAAAGACATTGCCTCCAAATACAAAGCTCTATTCAACAAGCAAGCCTAAGATGTCCAGCTCAAAGTCCCCATCATAGATGCTCCCATAATGATGCCCCCTTTCCAAAAAGTTTTAAAAGATACAGTCAAGGAGAAGGCCAAGGATATCGACAATACAGTAGTCCTCACCCATGAGATTAGTGCAATCATATAAAGTAAAGATGTGCCCAAGAAGAAAGCTGATCCTGGGACATTCACCATTCCTTGTGCACTCGGTCGACTATCTTTCGGCAGTTGTCTATGTGATCTTGGAGCTTCAATTAGTCTAATGCCTTTGTCAGTAGCAGAGAAGTTAGGATTCAAGGAGTACAAACCATGCAAGATTTTGTTAATGCTAGCAGATAGATCGGTGAGAATTCCCCATGGTATACTTGAAGATCTACCTGTTCGAGTCGGAAATGTTGATATTCCAACAGACTTTGTTGTTTTAGAGATGAATAAGGAACCAAAGAACCTGCTGCTCTTTAGAAGGCCATTCTTAGCTAGAGCTGGCGTAGTGATCGACGTTCCAAAAGGAGAAACTGAGTTTAACTTGGGAACGGATCTAAGGATGAAATTCAGTATCAGCGAGGTTATGAAGAAACCAGCCATTGAAACTCAAGTCTTTTGGATTCAAGAGATGGATGAATTAGTAGATGAGTTGTTGGAAGAACTAGCAGCTGAGGATCAATTACAAGTAGCCTTAACCAAACCAGCTAGTGATGGGTACTTGAAAGTAGAAGCCGAGTTTTACAGCAAGATTCTGGATTCTCACAAACCGGTAAAGAGCTTGGTGGTAATAGAAGAACTAGTGGAAGCAAGTCCAAAGATCAAGGCCTTTATAAAAGGAGTTCATACCTTAGAATGTTGGGTATTAACACTTGCTCCTTCGCATGAACAGCATCAACTCATCATATATATGGTTGAGTCGTCAATCTCTGATACCAAAGACGATTTTTCCGAGTTGAAAGCGCCTAAGGTAGAGCTCAAATCACTTCCAGCCGGGCAAAAGTACGCTTTCTTGGACCCTAATGAGACTTATCCTGTGATTGTGAATGATGCATTGGATGATGAACAGCTTGATGTGCTGCTAACTGTTCTTAGGCATTTTAGAAAGGCTATAGGATATACTCTTAGTAACATTAAAGGAATCTCACCTAGCTTCTGCACACATAGGATACATCTTGAGGATGAGTCTCAATCTAGTATAGAACCTCAGAGGAGATTGAACCTGAATTTGAAAGAGGTAGTGAAAAAGGAGATTCTTAAGTTGTTAGATGCTGATGTAATTTATCCCATTTCCGATAGTAAGTGGGTCTCTCCTGTGCATTGTGTTCCAAAGAAAAGTGGTATGACTGTGGTTAGGAATGATAAGGACGAACTTATACCAACTAGAATGATTACTGGGCATAGTATGTGTATAGATTACAGGAGACTCAATTCCTCTACTAGGAAAGATCATTTTCCATTGCCTTTTATTGATCAAATGGTTGAGCGCTTGGCAAACCGTAGGTATTACTGTGTCCTTGACGGGTATAGTGGATTCTTTCAGATCCCTATACATCTGGATGACCAGGAAAAGACTACTTTTACCTGCCCATATGGCACTTTTACTTATAAATGTATGCCTTTTAGATTGTGCAATGCTCCTGCTACATTTCAGCGTTGTATGACATATATCTTTTCAGATTTGATCGAGGAGACGGTTGAGGTATTCATGGATGATTTCTCCGTGTATGGCTCTTCCTTCTCCTCCTATTTGTCGAACTTATGCAGGGTCCTTAGCAGGTGCGTGGAAACCAACTTGGTGCTGAATTGGGAGAAAAATGTCACTTCATGGTTGAAGAAGGGATAATCTTGGGTTATAAGGTTTCAGCAAAGAGTGTCGAGGTTGGTAGAGCCAAGATCAACATGATAATTCAGTTGCAGCACCCTAAAACGGCTAAGGATGTTAGGAGCTTCTTGGGACATGTTGGTTTTTACAGGAGGTTTATAAAGGATTTCTCCAAGATAGCTAGACCACTAACACGCCTACTATGCAAGGAGGCGGAGTTCTTGTTCAATGCTGAGTGTCTAGAGGCATTCAAAAAGATCAAGGAAACATTGGTGTCTACTCCTATAGTCCAAGCTTTGGGATTTGCCGTTTAAGATCATGTGTGATGCTAGCGATTACGCTGTAGGAGCAGTCTTGGGCCAACGGAAAGATAAGAAGTTAATGTAATCTACTATGCAAGTAAAACTGTGGATGATACACAGATCAAGTATGCCATTATAGAAAAAGAGTTTCTCGCAGTGGTCTTCACCTTTGAAAAGTTTAAATCTTACCTAGTTGGATCGAAAGTAATTGTCCATACTGATCATGCAGCTTTGAAGTATCTCATGAAGAAGAAAGATGCCAAGCCAAGGCTTTTGAGATGGATTTTATTACTTCAGGAATTTGATATGGAGATTGTTGACAAGCCGAGAGTTGAGAATAGAGTTGCAGACCACCTCTCCAGGATGGTCGTGAACGATCCAATACCTATAAATGACTCCATGTTAGACGAACAGCTTATGGCCATCAGAAAAAGAGAAAATCCAACGAGGAAATTTGACTCGCGGGCCAAACTCGCCCACCCTACAGCAAGCAGTAAACAACTCACCTGCGCACTGGTGAGTACTACCGGCGAGTTAAGTACACTTGCCATTCAAAACCGAACGAGGCTAGCTGGTTTTGATCTACCTTGGTACGCAGACCTGGTAAACTACCTGGTAGTCAAAGAAATACCTAAAAGCATTGACATATACCAAAGAAAAAAGTTTTTCAAGTATGTGAACAACTACTTTTGGGATGAACATTACCTATCAAGAGGGGACAAGATGGGTTGTTTAGGAGATGCATAGCAGAAGGTAAAGTTCAAAGGGTCTTGGAGCATTGTCACGGATCAGCATATGGAGGCCATTTCGCAACATTGAAGACAGTTCAGAAGGTTTTACAAGCTGGGTTATGGTGGCCAACGATGTTCAAAGATGCCCAAGCTTACATATCCAAATGTGATCCATGTCAACGAGCAGGAAATATCAGCAAGCGGAATGAGATGCCTTAGAATCTAATTTTGCACATCGAAATATTTGACTGTTAGGGAATTGATTTTATGGGTCCATTTAACCCACCTTCAGAACGTA
>OVAX01001826.1:13001-37996 GCA_900406405.1 Lepidium africanum | reverse complement strand
TGTGTTGTAAATCCGTTGCTAAAAAACGTCCCAAATCTTACCTTTTGTTGTAGTGGTTGTTTATTGTTTGATATATATTAGGGTTAAGGGAATATATGACTTTTCATATATTGAAAGAGTTAAGAATCCTTTGTGATGAACTTACAAAGAAAACTTCTGAAACAAGTATTTTTAATTTCTTTGGTTCTAAACAAAAATTCACATGGTATGAAATTGTCAACTGCATGAATGCATCCTCCAGATAATATTTCTTTTTATATAAAACAATTATTGATTTTTGCTACTTGGGAAAATTTGACTATTTGAGAATATACCGTTACTTGAATATGATATTCCCACGTTCATCAAATAATTACCTCAAAAATTTATCCATATTTTACGAAAAGATGCAATGAATTCCTGACATTTTTAAGGGATCTAAAAATATTATTTAACATTTTACGATACATCATATTTCATACATAAAGACAACACATGATTAAGAATATAATATTTTGACAATTCTTATTATATTTTTTTTTGACAAATATTTGTCAATTAAAGCAGATAGAAGAACAATTTCTTTCTTTTTCTCAATGGAGTACTCAAACTAATCCGAAAGAGCTAGCTCAACAGGCAGCACCCCAATTTAGAAGCGCTGAGAGGTCATCAATTTAAATTTCGAGCGGGGAAAAGGAATATAGGCTGAAAATGGTACAATTAAATGCTACCTCCAGTACAAGAAAATTAGGACCAAAAGCACAAATTTCTGGTGGCTTCTAAAGGCGATTTTTGGCGGCCTCTAAAGGTGGTTCTCGGCGGCATCTGCAGGATTTTTCGGCAGTCTCCAAGGGTCTTCTTCGGCGCCTCCTCTACCAGAGATATGGGCCTCTTCTCTTTCCCTCTCTTTTCTCTGGTGTCTTCTCTTTCCCTTTCTTCTCTCCGGCGGCGGTTGCTGCTTCATCCATCTTCCTTCTACAGTAAATCTTGGTTTCATCTGATCTTGTATTTGAATTTTGGATTCTTAGATATCGATTATGGATCTGAAATTGAGCCAACTAGGAATCTTTTTCTCTCCAATCGTTACTATTAGCTGTTGATCTCATCCATAATGTCTGAGTTATGGTTAGATGAGATTTTATCGATTGGATATTTGGAAATTCATAGCAATCTAGCTTACTTTGACCTTTCACACAAGGGGAATGATTCCAAAGATTGTGATAACATTATCTTCACACTCTTTGGTTTTGTATTAATCTGCCACTGTGAATTTCGAGTATTGGGACTAATAAGTTTTAAGGCTGATATTTTACAAACTCTTAGTCTCATCACTTTGTCTCAATGCATTGCAAATTTGATTTTAAAGCAGGTTCATTCTCTGCACTCTAAATCCCAGAAGTGCTCTTTGTGTATCTCAGCTTTATCTCTGGAAAATTGGGTTTTATTTTGGACCTTTTTGGTTCAGAAACTTATAGTATGTTATGTTCTTATTGACAGCATTGACTCATACTTGCTTCTACCAAAATCTGAGGTGTACACTATGAAACTTTGGATAAAAAACAGATTAAGAGTGATGTATATAGGTACGATCATTTTCTTGTTGTTTCCTTGTTCTAGAATTTTAATTATATGGCGTGGAATATCTTTCAGGTTTGATCTAATTGAATTAGACTCACCTTTTAGATCTCTATAATGTGTTAAGATCACTTACCCATATACTTGATGGTCTTACCTAGCCAAGGACACCTATAGACATTGCAATTTGGCTCCCTTTATTCGATCTCAAATCTGGTTATTTCTTATTTTTATGGAACTATGGCTATTTGATGAATTGTCCTTCATAGTTCTAGGCAGGAAAATAAAAGTGTCTACATCTAAATACTATTTCCAGAACTGGATTCAGCCTAGTTACATATGGGATAGACAAACATACATTTCTCCTAGTTTTATATCTCTAGCTGCTATAACCAAGTCTGATAAATATGATTTTATCCACGACTTCCACTTAGTGAGTTCGTTTTTTGGCTTCTACATAGTAGTACATTACATCTCTCTTGTCAACTTTTTATCTGAAATATTTATGGCTCAGGAATTTGTGTCTTCACATCAACTAGATGATTTTTGGCCTCTCTTCCTGAATGCTATATGTCTAATATTCTACATTATTAGTGGAATGTGTCACTTGATTAGTTAATACTAAGTTACTCATTGCAATCTATACCTAACCTCTTGTACCTTATTCCTTGGACAGAGAGGACTATTATCATATCCTGGTTCATCCGAGGCAAATTCCTCAACTGGACTACTTTGTCAGACATTAGAGTGAGGAGGGTGGGCTTAATCTCTTTCTTCCTTGTTTTTGTATGTCTGCTTTTCACTCTCTTCTCACATATAACTCGGCAGAGTAGTGAGCTAGATTTAAACCTTTCTTCACATCGTTTTAGTAGTAACACGCTAAAGCATGGACTAATTGATCACACGGTTTTGATTGATTATGGTTTATAGATTTGGCCTTTTAAGTGTTTATCCATGATGTCTGTAACCTTCACTCTATTGAATTGGAATTATTTTGAACTAATGCTGTCTCTTTATTGTCCTCACTATTTGGTGAAGTCGTGGAATAAGATCACTTTGGTTTTGAAAACTCACTAGCTAGTTGAATATGTCAAAACTATTTTGAATTATCCCACCTATGTCGGTGGTCTATTGAAATTGGCTGGATTCATTGAATTTGCATTGTTAATTTTTCAAATTCAAAATTTACATATGCATTTACTAAGAATCAATTTGATTGGCTGTGATTTATTGTGTTTACTTATGGTAATTATCTTTAACTGTATGGTGACTCAATTATTTGAGAATTGGAAAAAGAATCTTTGGTGGCTGACCGTATCTTTTAACCTTTCTCTCCAAGTTCTTTTGCATTTTAAATATCATTTAGGGTTAGCCGATACATGTAATAGGCTCAATCTTTATATTTTTCGAATTAGTTTTCACAGTCTCAAACAACCTTTCTCATCTGTTTTTACTGAGTGCTCTTGGTTCCTTCTTCTTCTTATAACTGGTTTTTCTTTTTATCTCTGTCTGAGGATGTCTCAAATCAATCTCAACAAGAAGATGGTGGATTCTGGATCTCCTCCGAGAAGGTTAAAGATCAAGATACCAAAAATTGACAATGCTGCCTTGCTTGCAAGATCATCTAAGGTACTGATGGGTCGGTGCTTAAATCCTCTAAGCTAGAATGTGGATACTTTTCTCTTTAGAATGCCACGGTTCTGGAATTTGAGAGGTCGTGTTACTGGAACCAACTTGGGTAATGGGCATATCCAGTTTGAGTTTCAAGAAGTGGAAGATTTAGAGGGTGTGCTAAGCAATGGCTCCATTAATTTTGATGGTGTCGTATGCTGCTTGGAAGACAATGGCTGGAGCAGACTATCCAAACTCGATAAGACTGTGGACTCGGATCACAATCCCCTTTGAGTACAGAGTTGAAAAAGTTTACAAGTTGGTGGCTGGTTCTATTGGTCAAGTGATCACCATTGATGTACTAAAAGGTATGGTTCTGGTTGATGTCCCATGTTCAAAGCCTCTTATTTTTTCTCCTATTTTGGAATTCGAAGAAGGTAAAGAATCCAAGATCATGTTTGAGTATAAGAGGCTGTCTGGTTATTGTACTCTCTGCTACCGAATGACTCATGAGGCTAGTAATTGCTACAAGGCAAAAACTGTAATTCCTGATGGTGGTATTACTGACAAAGGGAAACATGGAGGTACTAACCGAAACAAAAGCTTCAAAGGTGCTGTACAAACTGCTCTACCAAGCTCAGTACCAAATGCCATTGCTGGTCCGAGTGGTGGGAATAAGAAGTCTTATGGGATGCCTTATCAAAGGAACAGACGCGTTCAACAAAACCTGGTAATTTCTGGAACCTTACTTGCTGTTGTTGCTTCAGTTTCAGCTGCTGCCACATCTCCAAATGAGGGTGTAGAAGGTGTTTCTAAGTTCATGGCTACATGCTCCTTGTCTTCTCAAAAGGTCTGGAGGCCACTTTTTCAAGAAGAAGACCCCACAACAAAAAATATTGGGTATGCTCCTCATGAATCAGCAGCTGTCTCTTGTCTTTTGGTGACAAATGAGACCAATCAGATGGATCATATAGAGGCTATAGCGGCTGTAAGTCCTAAGTTGAACATTGTTCAATTGCCTGTAGGTAACAACGATGAGGTTATGCAGGACTCTGCCATTACTTTTTCGGATGATGATTTATTGGATGATTTGGCTTTTAAGGTTGCAGTGATCGATGTTCAAAACATTTCTGATGCTGACCGAGCCAAAATTCATGCGGAGTTTGCTCATACTTTGCAGAAATGTCATGTAGCTAGACACTCGAAACCTCCTGCTTGTCTGAGCAAGCCGTCATCTAAAACATCGACACCTCTTCGCGATGTAAGCTTCAAGAATTTGATGGCTATAAAAGCTATGTCTCCATGCAAGACTCCAAAGACCAATAAGGCTAAGGAGGGGATAAGCAAGGAACATGAGAAGAATCCTATGAAATTTTAGTTTTTTTATGATTCAAATTTTATGTTGGAATTGCCAGGGGATTGGTAATAAAATCTCAATTGGTTATTTGAGAGTTGTTTAGAAACGATTTAAACCTGATTTTTTCTTTCTTTCTGAGACAAAAAATAATTTTCTTTTTATGGAAAAGATTTAGATTCATTTGGGTTATAATCTCCTTTCTACTGTTGAACCGATTGGTACAAATGGAGGTTTAGCACTTTTTTACTCTGATTTTTTAAATGTAAAAATCAATCACAAGGATAAAAACATGATTGATGTATCCCTAGAGTTAAAGGGTAAACTTACAAATATCACTTTCTTTTATGGTGAACCTATACAATATAAAAGAGATTATGTTTGGGAAAGATTAACTAGAATGGGTATTCAAAGAAAAGAACCTTGGCTAGTCATTGGTGACTTTAATGAATTATCTGGTAATCATGAAAAGCAAGGAAGGTCTTTAAGACATGCTAATTCTTTTCTTACTTTTAATCAAATGATCTTGGACTGTGGGCTCATTGACTTCCTGAAACTAGGCAATCAATGGTCTTGGCGAGGTGTTCGGAACAATGGTGTAGTCTGTTGTATCTTGGACAAAGCATTTGGGAACGAAGACAGGCATGATCTATTTCCAAAATTAGAAATTGAATATTTGGATATGATTGGATCAGACCATAGGCCTATCCTAGGACACTTCTTTGATCAAACTTTTAAACCTCATAGTCAATTCATTTTTGATAAAAGATGGATTGGTAAAACTGGTTTGAGGGATGTTATCGCGAAAAGCTGGAAGGGCTTCTCTTGTCGCCGTAGGGTTACATTTATGGGCAAAATAAAGAGCAGTCGTCGAGAAATCTCTCACTTGAAAAGTAAATATTTACAATCCGGCAGACAAAAAATTGGTGATTTAAAACAAGTAGTGCAAGAATTAAAGAACTGTAGCTCTCCAGATGTAGAGAAAATTCTAAAAGCTGATTTGGACCTTAAACAGGCATATGTGGACGATGAGTCATACTTGAAACAAAAGAGTAGAAATAAATGGCTTAAAGAGGGGGATAAAAATACTAAATTTTTTCATGTCCAGAACAAACAAAGGCGAGCTCGTAATAGGATTATTGGTCTCCAAACTAGTAATGGTAATTGGGTCACCAAGGAGGAAGATCTTGGTCCAGAAGCTTCGAAGTATTTTTCTGCTCTTTTTACTAGCAATGGCGACTCCATACTTTTATTGAATGAACTGGAATCTATAATTACAGATCTAGACAATCAATCTTTAATGAAACTTGCTTCTGTCGAAGAGATCATAATTGCTCTCTTTTCGATGGATCCGAGCAAAGCTCCAAGCCCGGATGGGATGACAACTTTATTCTTCCAAAACTCATGGGAAATTATTAAGGAAGATCTAGTCTCTTTGGTCAATAATTTCTTATCTCAAGGGGTATTTAAACATGGTTTAAATAAGACAAACATTTGTCTTATCCCTAAAATTTCCCAACCTACAAAAATGACGAAATTTAGACCAATTAGCTTATGTAACGTCGGTTATAAGATAATATCCAAGGTCTTATGCTTGAGACTCAAAAGGGTATTACCAAAGTTAGTTTCTGATACGCAATCAGCTTTCGTTAATGGCGGTTTCATATCGAATAACATTTTAATAGCCAAGGAGATGTTTCATGTGCTCCAAACAAATAGATCAGTAAAAGGCAATTTCATGGTGATAAAGACGGACATGAGTAAGGCATGTGACAGAGTTGAGTGGAACTTTGTAGAAATTCTACTCTGTAAACTGAGTTTTAGTGAATCATGGATAACATGTGTTATGCATTGTATCAAAGTATTGAATACTCAGTGTTAATAAATGGCGTTCCGAGGGGTGTATTAGGCCTAAAAGGGGTCTCCGTCAGGGAAATCCTTTATCACCCTACATTTTTATTTTATGCACGGAAGTTCTAATCTCAAAACTTCGGTTTGCAGAACAACAGGGGCTTATTTCGGGAATCTCTATTGCGCAAACCAGCTCGACAGTTTCCCATTTGCTTTTTGCGGATGATAGTCTTTTCTTTTGCAAAGCATCAAAAGAAGAAACATCCCAAATTTTGCGAATTCTTAAAGAGTATGAACAAGTATCTGGTCAGCAAATTAATTTTGATAAATCATCAATTCAATTTGGACACGGGGTACCTGAAAATCATAAGTTGGAGTTGCACCAATCCCTTGGAATTTCTAATATCGGAGGAATGGGTTCCTACTTAGGTCTTCCTGAAAATATTGGAGGGGCTAAAACGAAAGTTTTTGCCTTTGTTCGCGAGAGACTCCAAGAACATATTAATAGTTGGTCATCTAAATTTTTATCGAAAGCAGGAAAGGAGGTTTTAATTAAATCTGTCCTTACAGCACTACCTTCATATGTGATGTTTTGCTACCGTCTCCCAAAAACGGTAATTCTTAAACTAAACTCAACTATTGCCAATTTCTGGTGGACTAACTTTGAAACTTCCAGAGGTATTCATTGGAAATAGTGGAAAAAATTATGTAAACCAAAGTTTAAGGGTTGTCTTGGGTTTCGTGCTTTGGAGAAATTTAATTCTGCACTTTTAGCCAAACAGCTATGGCGATTACTTGACTCCCCAGATTCGCTTTTTGCTAGAGTCNCTTGACTCCCCAGATTCGCTTTTTGCTAGAGTCATGAAAGGGAGATATTATAAGGACCAATGTCCCTTAACAGTGAAGATGACTGCTAATCCTTCTTATGGTTGGCGAAGTATATCTTCAACGCGTTCTCTAGTTTCCAAAGGCATTATTAGGAAAGTAGGCAATGGAAAACCAATTAAGGTATGGAAGGACCCATGGATTCCAGATGGAAACTATGGCCTTTTCTTTGTTCCCGGATCTCACTATAGATCAATTTATTGACCATAGTTCTGGTTCCTTGAAGGAGATCTTAGTCCGAAAATATTTTGATCCATTAGATGCACAATTGATTTTGGGAATACCTATCCCCCGAAGGCAATGTCCTGACTATTGGGGATGGCATTTTACTAAGACAGGACGATACTCTGTTAGGTCGGGCTATCAAACAGAAGAATCGTTCTCATTACTTCCAGTTGGCCAATTTGGACCGACTTTCTAAGCTTTATACAATAAAATCTGGAAATTAAACTGTCCAAATAAGATTCAACAATTTTATTTGGCAAGCCCTATCCGGCTGTATTGCAGTCAAACAAAATTTGAATCAACGTGGTATCAATTGTGATACTAGATACGGAGCAGAATGTGAGACTATTAATCATATACTTTTTGAATGTCCTCCTGCTGTTCAAGAATGGGCATTATCTTGCATTCCTTTTGTGATAAACATTTTCCAGGAGAATCGATTTGGTATAACTTTCATTATTTGTTCTAGAGACTATTTGACAGAGAAGATGTACAATATTTTCCATGGATAATTTGGATATTTGGAAAGCAAGGAATGATCATTGTTTTTCTAATACTAATACGGATCCTTGTAGTGTTATATCTCAAGCGGAGGCTGACCATAAACAATGGTCCAAAGCTCGCTCTGAACTTAGGGATTCGATATCCCGACCCATGGTTCGTACTACTGTTTGAAAATCCGTTGGAATTTTCCCATCCACATCATATTCTGGATTTACGGGTTTCAAATGTTTCGTGGACGCTTCCTGGAAAAATTTGGACCTAAAAACTCGTTTAGGCTGGTTCGGTTTTCCAGATTCGGTGGAGGGAGTCTGCATGGGTGCTCGATGTGTCAACCGGCAGAGTCTATCTGCTCTTCACTCAGAGATCGAAGTTGTCCTATGGGCTATGGAATCTCTTCTGGCACTTTAAGTTTTCGAGGTGGAAGTATCGACGGACTGCGAGACGGTGTTGAAGATTTT
Source organism: Lepidium africanum (assembly GCA_900406405.1). NCBI lineage: Eukaryota > Viridiplantae > Streptophyta > Magnoliopsida > Brassicales > Brassicaceae > Lepidium > Lepidium africanum. The sequence continues at coordinate 29,554 of OVAX01001826.1, read as the reverse complement.
AAACCGTCCAGAGGAGTGGCCGGCTTTTCTCCCCTATTAGGAGGATTTTTGACGGTTGAGTTCGTTATTTTCTTCTTTCACTCTTTCTCTTTCTGTTATTTCTCGCCTTCTCAACCATAAAATTGATGCTCTTGCCCGTTCTATTAAAGAAACAACTGATGGTTGATCGATATTTTAACAACTTTTGGTTCTTATTTATAATATTATCTGCCATTGAAAAAAAAAAGCACGAATTTCCATATTACTTAAAAAAAGTACTTAAGCTACCTAATTTTCTCTATAATAAAGACTTTAAATTTCTAAAAACACATTTTTGTGTGTGTTAATTATTCCTTAAAACAAAAAGGATCTAACACGTAATACACGGAAATAATAGCTAAAAGAAAAAGAGAATCGACCTCGAACTTGTAAAACCTGAACTTAATTATAAAANAACTTAATTAAAAAAAAAAAAAAAAAAAGCCGATAAGAAGAATGGCATGGATTGCGCGTGTCCATTTAATCGTTTCGTTACTTTGAAAAGTTTGTCTTTATAAAAGCAACATTTCACGCGGTTTCAACCACAACGTTGTGCCGTTTTATGACCTTTTCTAATCTAACGACACTTTACGTATAAACTGCCACGTGTTCATAACCAATGGCTCAGATTCATCTTAACTAAACTGTGTGGTCATCGTGAACTGTAACCCAAACTCACTCCACTTATGTCTTTGCCTCACTTTTAAATATCTGAATTTTTCTTCACATAAGACAATTTACAAATCAACTCGTCTATTATTTTGAATATTTTGTTCTATTCATATTAATCAACACATTTAAAAGTATTGTACGAAAAAATATTGACTACTTGAAATTTTTCCAGTCACAATAAAAACTAAATTTTAGCTTTTCTTTGGGGAAACTAAAAGAAATTTTACATTGGTGTCGTTTTCAGAGCAGTTGGATGTCGTTTTATGAGGAAGATGAATGAATGGCATGTGAATTTTAGGTGAATTGTCTTTGTCAGATTTTGTTCTACAAATATAACTTTTTCTTCTTCTTTGGTTTTATCGTTTTCGCGTGATTTCATGAATAACGTGACATATGGTCCATTTCTCTATTTTTTATTTATTTATATATATTATTATTACAAAAAATATTAAATAACAGTACAAGTTTTTATTATATAACTAGAGATTCTAAATTAGTATATTTTTTTTTGGATTTTATCAGATTCTTTATATCAATAGCACATAGTTTCCAATTTGAATTCTAAAACCACTATATTCGATGACAAAAAATATCAAGAAAAAGAAAAAGAAAATCTAAAATGTGACAGGTTTTAAAGAAAAAGAAAAAAGTTATAGAATATAAAATCTAAAAAAACTTTTTATTTTCTTTAATAAGGAGAAGGTTAGGTGTATAATGAAGGAATGTTTCTTAAAGCTTCAACATATATTTGATTGAGTGACTCACACATGACAAATCCTTAAAACACTGGTTTTGTTTCATCCAAGGAAAAATCAAAATATTCAATGGGCTATTTCTGTAAAAGCCCAATAACTGTAAGCCGGCCCAAACCGTAAACCAATTTCAATATAACCAAACCAAACTTGGCAACAAAGGCAAAGTCAAACAAAAACAACGACTTTAACCACTTCCAAAATCCACTACTTATATAACAAAGCCAAACAGGATTCAGATCAGAAAATGGAGTCAAGATACAAGTGGTTTCGTTTCCGGTTAAACTCCAACAAGCTACCATAAGTACGATCAGCTACACCAACAAAGAGTGCTTCTGTGTCAGGACTGAAAGAGATTCCTGCTATTTCACCAAACAGATCTATTTCTTGACATTGAGTGTAACCAGCTTCTGTGTCAAAGATGTGTACAAAGTCAGCTGGTTCAGCCATAGCTAAGAAACGTCCATCAGATGTGAACCTCAAGGCTCTAATGGCTCCCATGTTTCCTTTTAAAACTTTGAGTGACTGAGACAAGTTCCTGATGTCCCATAGCCTGCAGGTTGTGTCTTGGTTACCTGTGGCTAAGATTTGACCGTTTGGGTGCCATGCTGATGAAAATGAGTAGTCTAGATGGCCTTCAAGTCCATGGATTGGTTTTCCAGATCCAGTATCGGCTAGTAAACACTCTGGACTGTCTCCAAGAACAGCCACTAACTTACCATCTGGACTTGTGGAGATGTTCTACAAACAAAGATACGCACAAAGTGAATATGAAACACTTGTAAACAGTACCAGTCTTAGTTAAGAAAGAGATGTTGAAATGAGCTTACATTGACAGACCAATCAAAGGTGAAACTGTTGAGGAAAGTGAAGTTTGTGGCATCAAATAGTCGTATGGTGCAGTCATTGTTTGCGGTCATAACCTTTAACGAGCCACTATTGTGGATTAAGGAATTTGAGTTTTCTGTATCTTGTGATTCAACAAATGTTTTCTTTTTGTTGTTTAATTACCTTGGTGCATTGAATATGTCGACTGAATTGGTGATGTCATTTTCAGATGATGTAAGTTTTGTGCAGAAAGCAACTCCAGGTTCGTTGATTCTCTGGAATGAAATTAGAATTCAAACTTATAAACATTATTGCATCAGTTTGTAGAGCACTGAGTGAGTTGTGTTTGTTAAGTAATATTACCTTACAGACGAGCTCTCCTTGGAACCCTCCAGCAACTAACAAATCATCTTTAACTGCCATTGTGCTTATTTGGATCCTTGATAGAGACTGTGACAACGATCCATGCTGCTTCTGCAGATTGAGATTACCAAACTTTAAGTTTAGTTGAATTCCGAGGTTCAAGTGATATAACAACCAAGTAAGAATGCTTACCATTGTAGGAACAAGGGCCTTTGCCATATTAACTACTTCTTTGCTCCTTTGCAGCAAAGGCGACCAATGCATGAGTGAGTAGTTGTTCATGAAATACACATCATGCTTTGATGTTGCCCATACCAAGTTCCTTAACTGCAAAAATGAGACCATAGAGATTAGGATTCACAAATAAGACACAAATGGTCATCTTAGACATAATCAATCAAAAAAAAACAAAAACAGAACATCCAAGTTCTCACACAAAACATAAGCCAAGAAGGAAGCAAAACAAAACTTCAGTCATCAGATGTCAACTTAATGGGTGGATGACAGAAGCAGGAGTTAAAGCCAATACCCAATTTTAGGCCATCTTTAAGTTAAACATAACAAAGACCAAGACCAGCAGGAAGACTAATAAGCAGAAGAACATGGTATCAAGAAAGATGCAGATTATGTATAAGTCCTTATAAGTAAGCTTAAACAAAAGATTCCCTGCAAAGAAGAATGATGACAAAGTTAAGAGAGTCCTTGTAGATTTGCAAAATATTTCCTACCATTCCATATTAACAAAGGTTTCCTTAGGACGCCAGCTGCTCTCCAAACCTGCTTAAGAAAGGTTAAGGCATATATAGTAACTGTTTCTCAATATATGCAGACAGAGGTAACAAGTCTTCTCTATAGTTCTTCTGTTTGTCGATGATGAGCACAGACTATGGACACTGACAAGCACTAATGCAAGAGAACTTAAAACACTCTATGACTGTGATTTTGTGGACGTATGAATGCGTATACTGTTGTTAACAAGTTGCTTTGACACTTTTTTATCAGTTAAGAACTCACAGTCTTGTACCTGAGTAAAAATTGAATCTAAATTATAATATTTCGAGAAGTTAGGAACTTGCAGGTTAAAATTAAGCACCCTTGAAAGATTATCTGCAAAAGAAAAGGACTTTGTGTGAATCAACACCCCATAGCTGTAGAGCTAAGGGTGGGAACAATGATCAACAAACGAAAACTCTGATTAAACGTTATAAGAGGCTGAGGTACATAATACTGTTTGCAATTGCAGACTCAATTATTGAGCACAAAAGCTGAACAATAGAGAGTAGAGTAATAATAAATGATTACATCTAGAAAAACCTATATGACTCCACACATCAAGTAACAGAGTATTCCACAAATTGGGGAAAGTTATTCTACCTGAAAATGGACTATTGTGGACTTGACAAGCCTCGTGTTGAATTGAAAGTCATAAAAGTTCTTTCCTTTTTCAACTTGTAAGCATTCCTGTCAGCAACAAGATCATAAATCGTAAGAAAGATAAGTCAAAACATTCCAAATCAGAAGGCTTGTCTGAATAACACAAGACAAACCTTATTAAGCTCTTGTCGAGAACGAAAGAGACTCTCAAAGTTTTTATAGTGTAGCAATCTCTTCTCACGATATCTATCTCTACTGTAATTTAGCCTCTCCCATGGAATCCCTTGAATATCTTTTCCATTCCTAGCTTCTAACGCTGACGTATCATTGTTCCTCTGATTCTAATGGATTCAACATTAACACAACGTTTATTGTTTACTCATCACATCAATTAAAAAGTTCCAACAAGAATACAATAACATACCGGCTCAAATTCGAAATCAGAATCAGTTTCACTCATGGAATCAACTTCTCCAAATGGTTCATCATCGTCAAAATCAGAAACACCATAGAAGTCATCAACAAGGAATTCGAGATCAGAATTGTCGAAAGCTTCCATCTTTAAACCCTGCTGAAACCAGTCAATAAACATATATAAACTGAATAAACACAATCAAACAAACAAAACAAACAAACAAACAAACCTGCTTCAGAAGTTGAGAACCAACGGTAGAAAACGAAAGACTAATCAAAATCGTGAAAGGAAGGAGAATAAAAAGAGAAGCTTTGTGTGGTTAAGCGAGAAAACGGTGGGAAGGAGTTAAACGAGACAGCTTCTTTATAACAGAGAAGGTGTTGGGTGGGACCGGTTTGAGGGACCGGTTTAAGACTAACCACTGGATTTATAAAGCATTTAGATCCGTGTGTTTCTTTAACATTGAACTCAGGACTCTTCGGACCTAACCGGAACAGTTAAATCACATTTGTCAATGAACATTAACAAAATAACGACATTAACGGAAACATATACGAGAGAAGTTGGTCAAGGACTCCACCTCAACGTAAGAAGAGAAAAAATTGCAACCAAAATTTTTTATTAAAAAGATAAAATTGACTGTAACACAGAGTCGGTCCGTGATGCAGAGGATTAGGACCCATATATTTTAGGGCACAAAATTTTTAGAGTAAATAATTTTTTAGGTTAAAAAAGATTATTAATTTCTCCTTCTATGTTAAAATGATTCTTATTTTAAAATTTATTGTCGTATCGAAAAAAAAATTAGAGTGATTTTTACTTTGCATAAATTATTTCAATTAGAATTTATGATTTATTTAAAGTTTCTTCATTTGTTTAATCTTCAATTTTTTCTATTTTATTAAAAAAGATAAGAAAGAATATAAAAATATTATATTTAGTTAAATAGTTAAATCAAAATTGTGTTAACTCGTAATTGACATTGCTTTTTTGTTTTGTTTTTTTTTCCAATTTTTATTTGGTTTAAATATTTCATGTATATTTAAATTAGTATTTTTTCGCTTGAAACCGAAGAGAAAAAAAAGTGTTGAAAGGTCCTCCACAGCAACGTCGGATCGGCTCTGCTGTAACAGTAACATTGTGTTTACTTAATATCATCAAACAGTGTTACGAATTACGACAAAAATTAGTAAAGAAAATATCTGAATTTTTTAAGTGGACGAGGAAATGAGGCAGACAATTTTAATGAAGAAAAAGATTAGTAAGGACCGGAGTATTTAATTATAATAAAAACGTAGAAAATTCAAATTGTAACAATTAAATATGTTTTGTATTGTTAGTTGTCACACTCTTTGGAACGTGGCTATCGAACTCTACCGACATCTCACAGTCTCTTAATGGGTAATTTCGTCAAATCAGCTTCATTAAGTGGTTAAGACTTAAGACGAGCTTATGACGTCAAGAGGACAACATATACGTTTTCTAGATATGACACTTGTCACTCAGATATCTTATAAAGGCTTACTTTCGTCCACGTGGCAATAAACATTGAGTTTGATTTGTACAAAATATAAATAATAATGTTTTTTTTTTGCATATATTAGTGAAAATATTAGTCAAGTTGGTTTTTTATAAATCAATAACACTAAATCTATTCCAAAGGATGCTTTCGTTTTTTTATTTTGGAAAACAAAATTTTTGTAAAAGATTGAAACTACACCAATCAAAATTTAGAATAAAAAGTATTTTACAAAAACTTTTACTTTTCAAAGCAATAAAACGAAAGCAGTCCTCAACAAACTCTTTCGATCGGTAATTGCTTTTGTTTTTCTGAAAAAATAAAATTTTTGCAAGATACTCTAATTTATTTTTTATTCTAAATTTTGATTGGTTTAGTTTCAATCTTTTACAAAGATTTTGCATTCCAAACCAGAAAAACGAAAGCAATTCCAATCAGACCCTTATTTATTTTATTTTTATAGTAAAATTAGATTTAACTACTAATTGTTAGAGTCGTCAACTAAATCATTTATTATCAAACTAACTTTTTTCAACATTAGATCGACAAGGCCCGATCTATAGCCTAAAATCCACCCATAAAATTCCTTTTTTAAGTTACCATCATACAGTTGGTAAGAATCGAACTTTAGTACCAAATTATTAGATGGATCATCCTAACCACTAGAGTAAAAACAACTCGGCTATTTATTATCAAACTAAGCTAAAGCTCTTTCTTTTAAAAAAGTATCTGGTTCCATTTTTCTTTCGTTAGTTAATCCACCTTTAAAGGCTTGTAGTAATTCAGGTTTGACACTGTTCTTCGCTTTGCATCGAATTAAACCACATGCTCCACCGCTTGTGCGGGCCCCCGTCAATTCCTTATTTTTCTAAAACATAAAACAATAAACTAAATGTAATTAAATTGATACTTTACAAGTGGTTTTTAGTCTAGTGGCGATAAGTTTTTTAAACACAGGAGCTCTTGAACATCTTGAAATTGAATCATACCATATATATTATATAGAAATTTGGTCATTAAATCATTCAATTGTTACCCAATATTAATAAAACAAAAGTTGATACTTACCAAACTTAAATGGTTAAAATGCTTTAACTAATGATTTATGCATTTGAATTTTTAGGGGTGGTTTGAACAATATATAAGAGCTTGTCAAAAGAAATCTGACAGTTTTATCCGGTCAAACCTAATTACGTGACTGGATGAAATTAGCTAGATCACATTTACATTAATTGTAGTTAAAGGATAATGACATTTGGCTTGTATTCATATGTAAATGTTCCAATAAACATTATTATCCATTTTCACTTATTCTGGTTGGTTGGACGGTTAATTTGAATTCTTTTTTATATTTTTTTAACAATTCCTAATACATAATACTCTAATCCGACCAAAATGAAAATAAACATCCAGTCTTTGAAATATTCACAATTTACCCAACATATTAATGGGCTAAATGGGCTGCAGAACATTAGACTAAAATACTAAATGGGCTTACAATTATATTATTGGACTTCGGCTCATAACTACAGTTTTAAAGGGTATTTACGTCATTTCACTACAGACATAAGTGGGAAGTTTCATAAGTAGACTGTCACTCCTCACACTCATTTCAGTTTCTCAATCTCTTTTCCGCAGTTCAAAGCCATGGCTAAAAGCTTTCTTCTTCTTCTTTTTGTTAACTTTCTGTTCATCTTTCACGGCGTCGAGTCAGCTCCTCCGTCGTCATTTCCACCACATTCTTGTGATCCTTCAAATCCCACAACAAAACTCTTCAAATTCTGTCACACTAGCCTTCCCATTAACCAACGAGCACACGATCTTATCTCGAGATTAACCATAGATGAAAAGATCTCACAGTTAGTGAATTCAGCTCCTGGAATACCTCGGCTTGGTATTCCGGCTTATCAATGGTGGTCGGAAGCTCTTCACGGTGTAGCCGACGTTGGTCCAACTCCTGGAATCCGGTTTAATGGTTCGGTTAAATCAGCCACTAGTTTTCCTCAAGTTATTTTAACCGCTGCTTCATTCGATTCTTATCTATGGTTCCGCATAGCTCAAGTGAGTTCTCTCTCTGTTTATTTCTCGTGAGTTTGATTTAATCAATTTAATAATCTTTTTTTGAAAAGACAGTTTTTGTTCAAATTTAGAAGGTTTTTTGTGATTCACAAGTTTCTCAATCTAACAAGAATCCAAACTTAGTGTTACTATGAAACTCATTTACGTCCAAATCTTTTGTCTATCATTACAATTTTATAAATTATCTCATTTTATCAAACTTTATATAATAAGATCCAGATTTGTATGTAAAATAATTTAATTCTTTTAATATCCTAACTTAAATCATATCCAGATGTTTTGCCTTCATTACAATTTTTATGAATATCACATCTTACCAAACTTTATACTAAAATCCAAATTTGTATGTATATAATTTAACATATTAGTTTTTTTCTTATAATGAAAACAATAAATCAAGTTAAATATATTTAGTAAAATGGTTAAACATTCACATATACCATTCATTTATGATTTTATGGCATTTTTGGATTATTCATGTTAATGTTGGAACTAAAAATTGTTTTGGAAATTATCAATGTATATATTTTTTCTTTTTTAGTAATTCAGATTAAATAAGAACATATATATCAATGTATAGTGTTTGAGTGCTATTTCTACTGTCTTTTACATTGGACTTTATAGAATTGTGTTTTTCCCACGTGATATTATTAGAAGTTCCGAGATTATATATGAGCTGGACCTTATCAATATAAATGTCGATAACAAAAAATTATATATATATATATATGCAATGAAATAATTCAGGTGATCGGAAAAGAAGCAAGAGGAATATACAACGCAGGACAAGCAAAAGGAATGACATTTTGGGCACCAAATATTAACATATTTAGAGATCCACGGTGGGGAAGAGGCCAAGAGACTCCTGGAGAAGATCCAACGGTCACCGGAGCTTACGCAGTGGCTTACGTGAGAGGATTACAAGGTGACTCTTTCGATGGTCGAAAAACACTCTCAGGTGGTCATCTTCAAGCTTCTGCTTGTTGTAAACATTTTACAGCTTATGATCTTGATCGTTGGAAAGGTATCACTCGTTATGTCTTCAATGCTCAGGTAAATCGCTATCTAATTAACAAGTTAACAAAAGTTCTCAATTTAATTGATAAGTCTAATAATAATAATAATAACACTCAAAAGTTTCATATATTTTCAATAATATTTATTGGTTGAGAATTTTATCTGTTTGAAATTTTTCTCAAATCTTAATGCTTTATTATCTTTTGACTCTTCTTTTCCATTTTTGTTTTACGTTAAAGTAGAACTTTTTTTACATAATGCCGTTTTTATAGTTTATAAATTATTCTCTTTATTACAATCTTTACGTCTTGTCAATAAATCTTTATGTCATGTCATGAAAAACAAATATCATTTTATAAACTTCATGTTGACATTCTGACGTGGAAAAATGGTTGGAATGGAGTTATTAAAATTTTGCTAAATTTTGTAACAAAAAAACAATTATATCCACAATAATATGGATATATATATATATATATTGTTAAGGGCATATCCACAATAATATTCTTTCCATTTATTGTCAAAGTCGACTAATTATAATCATTACTATTCATAAACATATCTTTATATTTCCAAGTGAATTATTTTATTAAAATTCCACTTTATCCAAGTTTATTAATTGGAGTAAATTTTAATAATTATTTTTTGGAAAATACAATTATGCCTAGAAGATATAAAATATGTTAATAAATTTTGAATAATATTCCAAGTTATTAAAAATGAAATAATAATATAGGAAAGTGTTTAAGATTAAGTGGTTTTGTTCACACTCGAGATAATCGTGTTTGTTCTCAAGATATTGTTAGCGTTTGAAAGTTTATTATGGATTGGATTTTTTCTATCCATTTATTATAAAAGTATATTAATTAATAGTATTTCAAGATTGGGAATAGTTTTTATGTAAATGGCTAAATGTATAAATGTTTCTTTCTAAATATCATGTTAATTAACTGTGCTAAATAAAATAGTTACTAAAGCACTCTATGTAAATTTATTTTTAAGGTGAGCTTGGCTGACTTAGCGGAAACATACCAACCACCATTCAAAAAATGCGTAGAAGAAGGCAGAGCCAGTGGGATCATGTGTGCTTATAACCGAGTCAATGGCATTCCCTCTTGCGCTGATCCAAATCTCTTGACTCGAACCGCTCGTGGCCTCTGGAAATTCAACGGGTTCGTTCCTCTCTTCTTCCCGTTTCAAAACCACTTTATTGATGATTAGAACACTACTAAGATTGTTGTTTTCTCAGGTACATTACTTCAGATTGTGATGCTGTCTCAATCATCTACACTGATCAAGGCTATGTCAAAGCCCCTGAAGATGCTGTTGCTGATGTTCTTAAAGCCGGCATGGACGTTAACTGTGGATCATACTTACAGAAACATACCAAATCAGCTTTTCAACAGAAGAAAGTATCAGAATATGACATTGATAGAGCTTTACTCAATCTTTTCTCGGTTAGGATTCGTCTCGGTCTCTTTAATGGAGATCCAAGCAAACAGACTTATGGAAACATTAGTCCAAACGATGTTTGTTCTCCTGCTCATCAAGCTTTAGCACTTGAAGCTGCTCGTAATGGTATAGTTCTTTTAAAAAACTCTCTTAAACTACTACCATTCTCCAAACGCAGTTCGTCGTTAGCTGTAATCGGTCCAAATGCTAATGTCACTAAAACGCTACTCGGAAACTACGCTGGTCCACCTTGCAAGACTGTGACTCCTCTTGAGGCTTTGCGCAGTTATGTCAAAAACACTGTTTACCACAGTGGATGTGATTCTGTAGCTTGCTCTAAAGCTGATATTGATCAAGCTGTTGCTATCGCGAGAAATGCTGATCGTGTGGTCTTGATTATGGGACTAGACCTGACTCAAGAGAAAGAAGATATGGACCGTGTGGACCTTAGTCTTCCAGGGAAGCAACGAGAGCTTATAATGAGTGTTGTGAATGCTGCAAAGAAGCCTGTAGTTTTGGTTCTGATCAGTGGTGGTCCTGTTGATATCTCATTTGCTAAGAATAACGATAAAATCGGAAGCATCATATGGGCTGGTTATCCTGGAGAAGCTGGAGGAATTGCTCTTGCTGAAATCATCTTTGGAGATCACAATCCTGGTGAGTCTTCTCCTCCTTTAATAATGGAAATTGTTTTCTAAGTATCAGTATCTGATTATACCCCTGTGGTATGTATAGGAGGGAGATTACCTATGACTTGGTATCCTCAGAGCTTTGTGAATGTGAAGATGACAGACATGAGAATGCGGTCTGCAACTGGATATCCAGGAAGGACTTACAAATTCTATAAAGGTCCTAAAGTGTTTGAGTTTGGACATGGTCTCAGCTACTCAACTTACTCTTACAAGTTCAAGACTCTTGAAACCACTCTCTATATGAACCAAACTAAGGCTCAACTTAACTCGGACTCTATTCGATACTCTCTGGTTTCGGAAATGGGGGAAGAACTTTGCAATGTAGCCAAGACTAAGGTCACTGTTATGGTGGAAAATCAAGGAGAGATGACAGGAAAACATCCAGTTTTGATGTTTGCAAGGCACGAGAGAGGAGGAGAAGATGGGAAACGTGCAGAGAAACAACTGGTTGGGTTCAAGAGCATTGTGCTAAGAAAAGGAGAGAAAGCAGAGGTGGAGTTTGAGATTGGTCTTTGTGAGCATTTGAGCAGAGCTAATGAAGTTGGAGTTATGGTTGTTGAAGAAGGAAAGTATTTCTTAACTGTTGGAGATTCCGAGCTCCCTCTTACTGTTAATGTCTGAATCTGAAGACATATCAAAAAATTCTTTCAATTGCCTTTTATGATTTGAAATAACATAAAATGAATGAGATTTGTGTATCTAATACAGCTTTCAACTGTTATTGATTGTTTTGTCACTACATATGGAGCTAAGTAAGCAAAACATACAAAAAACAACAGAATGGAAGACATTAATTAAGGGCCATCTCATCAAGCTTTTGTCTGTATTGTGCCAATTTCTGAAACCAAGAAGCATTATATCAGCAAAGTCATTACCATGGAGATAAAGAAGATGGAGAAACATGTGGTTTGATTTGGTTTACCTTTGTATAAGCATAGACACCGGCTTCTGTAGGACCGACCGGGCTTCCTCGTGACATAAATTTACCTTCTTTGAAAATGTAGAGCAATGGTACACCAGTCGATAGATCTAGACTTGTAACCTGAGAACACCAAAAGTTTCACCAAAATCCAAATGATCAAAAAGAATTGAACATTGGACTGGAACTACATTGTTTTGTTACCTCCTGAGAAGTTAAATCATCAAGATACATAATGATAGATCGCAATGAGTTCCCATGAGCAGCAATCATTACATTATTTCCAGATGCAAGCTCAGGTTTGATCTGCATAAATGATTATACATCAGCACAACAATTTAGTTAAGTATTGTAGAAACAAAGAATTTCTGATTCATACATTGTCTTCAAAATAAGCAACTGCTCTCTCAGCACACATCTCTAAGCTTTCCCCTTTAGGAGGAGGAATTTCATAACTCCTACGCCATTCGTGAACTTGTTGTTTCCCATATCTTTCTGCTGTTTCTTGCTTGTTCAAACCCTGCAATTCTCCATACCTAACAAAGAAAGTCTATATCAAAACATGTAAATTGTGTACACAAGAAATACAAGAGAAGTAACATTTGTTTTACATTCTCTCATTTAGCTGCCAAGCTGCTATAACCGGAATAGATTGTTTTCTAGTCTCATCACTGAAAACATGACTCCAAGTTTTCGCCTTAACACTCTCATTATGCAAAATGATTGGAACCTACAAAAATAGACACAAAATCAAACAGAGCAAAATTTCCTGACAAAAGCAATAAACCTTAAGATCAATTGTAACCTTCTTGCGACGATGCTGAATCATAGCAAGCATTGCAGTCATCTGAGCACGGATTAAAGATGATGTGAAGATCAAATCAACAGGTATGTTACTAATCTTCTTCCCAGCTTCAATAGCTTCTTTTACACCTTTCTGAGTCAATGGCACATCAACACAACCAGTGAACAGATTCTTCTCATTCCATAATGACTCTCCATGCCTAATCAATATCAAAGCTGCTTCATCTGAAGATATAATGAAATTAAAAAACTTAAATCAACATTGCTTTTGTTTTTTCTCTTCATACATATACTCATAACACCCAGCAAAATAAGGCAATATACTTGATTTCTTCTTGTATTCATGAGGTTTGCTCTTAGAAGGAGACAATGCAGAGTCAGGTACAGAAATCTGAGATGCAGTTGCTTCGATTTTGAATCCTTTGTGTCTGAATTTCATAGGTACATTCAAAGGTCTCAACAAAAACTGAGAAGCTTTGAAAGGTCTATGAGAAGAAACAGACCCGGTCGATTGGTGAGACATAGTCGCTGTTGTAGCCATTTCCAAAAATTCCTTTGCATGACAATAAAAATCAAAAGAGTTATTAATTCTAAAACTTATATGTAATCAAAAATCTTGAGCTAAGTGATTTAAAGATCTCAAATATCCAAAACGCAAATTACATCATACGAACAATATCAAAGGCACCAAACCGCATAAACTAATGTAGCTCAATAGAGAAACATACCTGATGTTATAATCGAAAGGTTATGGCGATGAAACCAAAGATGGAGATAAACCCACCAAATGAGAATCGAGTACACGTCGATTATCAATAAACCTAACTAAACTCAAAAATTGAGACTTTATATAAGACTTTTGGTGAAAATGAAAAATCTTTCCTTTATGGCTTTTACGTGAAGAAAAGAGACAAAAGGATTGTTGAGGAGGCGTTTTAACGATTTTCGTCGATTTGGCTCGCAAATAATCAATTAGGGTTTATTGTTTTTTAATGAAATGTTGGAGCTTTGTTGACGGCGACGAACTGGGTTTGACATTTGGCAATTTCTTCAAATCTTGTGATTTTATTTTGTTTGTTTTTGCCTTTTTGGTTATTTTATTTGTTGTATTGTAATTTTTTATTCATTTTTTTTTTACAAATTCCTTTAATCATACTTCTCTTTTACACAATTCACATACCATCAAAGGAACATAGGTTATTTGACCAAAAAAAAGAACACAGATTATAAATTATACTGTAGTGGTTTTAATCACATGTTAATAAAGTAATGATTAAAAGTTATGCTAATTAAGATAATATGTATTTTAATCTTGAATTTGTGGCATAAGAAGTAGAAAAAATTAGTGTGAACATACTTTTTTGTATAAGAAAGTTGAGTCTTTAATTTATATGGTGTGCTGCAATTACATCTACATAAGCTTTTTGTTTTAAAACTTTTTTAGTCTTATATGTGGAATTGAGTTTGGTGACATATTTTAGCTTATTGGGAGTTGGTTAGTATGAAACAGATATTTGCAACTAAGTTCCCCCAACAACCATTGGTGGTTTACTATGCAGCTAAACATAAACTCAGGTGGTGTTTGGTCAAAAACAAATATTATAACTCAGAGTATCTTGAAACATATTTTCACTTTATATACATTTTTTTTATTAACTGGTCTAATAACCTTTTACTTTTTTCCTGAAAATATTTGATTATTGGTACATAGAAGATTTGTAAAGAGAACACTTTTGTATTTGTTATAAAATTTTGGGAAATCGATATATTTACCCACGTTATGTTTCATATACCATCTATAACACACAAAATCTAAAGGTAATTTCAATTACACACAATTAGATGTACTTGTACATAACGAATAAGTTAAAGTTCTATATACCCCAATCAAAAGTTGTCAATATAATTGCACATAATCTCTTGATCTAAGATTTGTAAATAGAACACTTGGCACCACCTATCCTCTCTTTGTTTACATTTTTGTCACAAAATTATGTTGAACAAAAGAGTGGTGTTTGGTTCGATTTGCTTGAGTTTGTTTTTTAGCCCAATTCTAATATAGGCCCATCAAGTCCAATAAGACTTTCCTGTTCAATAATGAGGGTTAGATGATTCAAAGTCGAAACTGGAAATTGCTTCACAGCTCATGTCTTGGACCATAACCTCCATAAATTATTAGTTGTACCTGTAAATAAGCTGTAAAGGAACTAGGCAAAGATTGGATTATGAAATCGAACAATGAAGAAATTTAATAAAAAGACACTTCCTGAGTAAGGAAATGACAATACAAGGAAGCTTAAAGAAACATAGTTTCAGTAAACAAATCATCCGATCATCATCAACTAAGACGAATAAGTAATCAAACAAATACAAATTATATCTCTTCAACACAATACGAAAACTCCTTAATTTAAAACGAAAAACAACATATCATCATCATAAACAGAGAAAGAGACCAATCTAGAGATGGTTTCTAATGTCATCCAAATCCTCTTCTTCATCAGTATACTTCTTAAACAATGAAGAGCAGAAAACATCAGCAACATCTTTCTCAAATCCAATGTTGTTAGCAAGTCTAACCTGTGAAGCAATTCCACTGTTATGGTTTAAGATCACACGAGAAGCTTCACGTCCTTCAGAGAATTTAGAGCAACTTTTCTCTGGACTTTTCACAAGCAAAACATCACATAACTCATCTTTGTGATCTTCATGAACAATGAATTTGTAGTTTCCTTCTTTGTCTGATACAGCTTCGTCTGTGTATAGCTCCTTCATTGTAACTCTATCTTTACACACAAGCTTCACAGTTGCACCTATTAGAAACACATTAAAGCTTTATAAGCATAGTTTAAGCCAAATCAACAGTTTAATGGTATCTTCAAACATCTAAAGCCAGATCTACAGAAAAACACTGATAAACTAAGTGAGGATCTCAAATCTAACAAGCTAATCCATTAAAATCGAGAATCAACACTAATTGAAGTAAGTACTCAGATCTAACACTAAATCAACCAGAATCGTGATTCATTACTCAGATCTAGAAGACTAATTCATCAGAATCGAGAGTCAAACAGTAATGAAATGAGGAAAAAGAGGATCTCTGAGATCTCGAGTTTATAGAGAATTACCAGCGATGAAGTAAGTGGATTCAGGAGTTTCGAAGCCGAATTTGCAAGTTTCACAGTAAGTACGACCTTGAACAACCATTGTATTCTTACCAATACTTCCTCTCCTTGCCGCAACAGCAATCGCTGGGAGAATACAGAGAACCAAAAGCATCACCAACTTCGCCATTTTCGAATAGACAGAGAGAAAAAAACTAGAAAGATAGAGTGTAGATTGAGAAAGAAGGAAATGTAGTGAGTGAAATTTAAGACAGTGGAAGAGCGAATCTAGGAAGAAGATGATGAAAGCGCGTGAAGATTAAACCGGTGTGTAATTTTAGTAATAAACTAGGGGTATTTTCGTCTTTTCAAGTATTGTTATGTTGACGTGGCGGTGTTTGATTGGGTGAGGAAGAAAGAAAAAGCGGTGCGTTTGCGTGATTGCAGCTGGAATAATTAAGGAAGTGGTTTACTCTCTGTGTCGGTGCTCACATGCAAAGGAAGTATCAAATTTTACAATTGTCTTTTTTTTTTTTTTTTTTTTT
>OVAX01001826.1:0-12980 GCA_900406405.1 Lepidium africanum | reverse complement strand
AATTTTTTTTTTTTTTTTTTTTTTTTTTGCCAACCAATTGTCTTTTTTTTTCTAAAAAAAATTAAGAAAATGCCAAAACGACGGTGTCGAATATTATTTGAGATAGGCTTGCGCAATATACCCAAAAAAAAAAAATCGATCCGAAATAATAGGTATCGAGTAATATCTAGAAGTAAGAAAAATATTTATTGGGTCTTTTTCATTTATATCTGTGGGTATTGGGTAATATTCAGTACCGAACCAATACTTGAATAGATACTCAATTAACCCAAAAACATGTAAATATATATGAGAATTTAGGGTAATTTTTCAAAAATATTTATGGTATTTAGGTTTTTTTGGTTATTCGGGTAAATAATTGTATTTTGGGTATGAAATATTCAAATATATAGTGGAATTGTAAAAGTTTGTCTAATGTTTATATCCGACCTGAATAAGAACTAGTACCGGAACCGAACCAAATTGGATTTGGTTTCTAAATAGGTACAGATAATATGGAACTGACCCAGAATTAAGTGGAACCGACCCGAACCTAAATCAAAATATATACAATTCTTAAATAGATATAAAACTTTCATATATGAAAGACTTGGACCTGAATAAATATTACCCAAATACCCAATAACTAATTTGAGATGATAACAAAGGGGAAAAAATTTAAAATTGGGATTAAGGATGATCCATTATGTTTGGTTTGGATCTTGTTTGGTAGTTTTGATCTCTTGGGCCATATTAGCCCATTAATTTTTGACTCATGTTTATCTCATATGTTTTCAGTATTTTATGGCCTATATTTCTTTAGTCTACTTATCCATTTTCCTAAACTTCTGTGTTTTTTTCTTAGAATGATTTTAGGCTTTTATATCTTGTTAACGACAATCCTCAATTAGATTAACATCTTAATATATAACTTAAACTCTAAATTCTATGCGTATTTACTTAAAACCAAATACATTTTCTCCATTCCATATCTTTTATCAATAGGTGTTTATATTCATTGAAATTGAAGTTATCAAGTATTAATGAACAATATCATGAATCAACTTTCTAACTTTACGAACTAAAAAATATACTATTTTATAGTGGAAAAATCGGAAGATAAAATGAAAAGAATATGCTCTAAACAAACTTTTTAATTTTCAGAAATTTCCCAATTGCGGTAAAAATGTCAATCAATTTTCTCAAGATGTCACTATTTTTACTAATTAATATGAGACGGATTCTATTTTTAAAAACTAGAATTGATTATGTTTACTATTGTCCATAAGATAACTGGCTATGTCCAACTCTGCGACCGAGCTTCTTGTATAAAACCATCTAAAAACTTGTTACGGAATTTGTAATAGTGTATTTAGTTTTTGTTTCTCATCCCAATTATGCAAGTTTGAATTCGAAGAGTGTGCATTACAAACCACTAGAACACGTACAAATTATCATTATTCGAATAATATTTTTATATATTTTCTTCAAATGTTTGACATTTGTAGAATTATAACTATATATGCACTAAAATTAGGGGAAAAGAAAAAGAGAACATACTGTGTGACTATGTGTACCTTATTAATATAAAATAAGAACGTAATCATAGTTTTTATTATATTCAGTCTTAATATGATGATGAAAAAATGATGACTATCGATTCATAAGATGTACAATTAGTGGGGAACATAAACTATAATTATTGTACCAAACCAAAAGCTTTCTGTTTAACCATTATTTTGACCATTTATCATTTTTGTTGTGCTTTTAATATTTTACATTCATCACCTTTTTCGGACAATATAGTTTTCATTTCTCCATTGTATTCTTTGATTACAGTCATACAATGATATAATCTATGAGTCAGTGTCTCCTAATAATAAACAAAATAATATATTGACTGCATTTTATAAGTAGATAGATAAAGCTACATACAAGAGTCATGGATTTTTGTTAACTTAGGGTAAGTTTAGGTCTATGGACAAATCTAAACTAATTTTTGGGAAGTCTAACTCACATATATACTATTTTTTTAGATATGTAAATGATTGAAAATATTGATTTTCTTCAAGATAATATAGTTTTAGTTTCAAGCAGATGCACTAATCTCATCTCTTTACCACTCGACCACAAGATCCAAAATATATATTACCCATTTTACTAAAAATTTTAAATCAATTCTAGATTGTCGGAAATTAAAATCCGTTAAAATTAATTTATTGAACATTAGTTGCGCAGCCTTGATTTATCATTACATAGTGAAAGTATAAATTGAAATAATCTCATTCATCCCAAATCGCATTGTCTTTCTGAAACAATCTTTAGAATCCAATACATTTTCTAAGCATTCTAGCTAGTTTTTTGTGTGGTTGTAAAATGAAAATAAAGTTCATATATAATTATTATACAAAAACAAAAAGTGAGTGACTTTATACCTAAGAGCAAGTGGGAAGACATGAAAGTATAATATCTAAATCAGATCAAGAATCAACATAATTGAGATACCAATTGAGTATGTTTTGTTTTATGTATACTGTAATACACATACGTGAGATTAATGGTTAATTCCAAATTAAGAATGAAATAAAACAATTAATAAAGCTATATATGACTGGATTGGGCCCTAACATGAGCTGTTCCCACTTGTCTTTGCTTAATTTAGATGGAACAAATTGTTCCGTAGTTTATAAAATGGGCCAACACTACTTATATATCTTAATAATTAATACAAAAATCAAATAAGCCAACACTGTTATGGTATAGTAATAGAGCAAAAAAAATTAGAACAGCGATAATCCGTTATTTGAGTACGATATATTATGTGTGATATCTAAGAAATTTTACCTGACTTTTCCGATTTTCGGATATATAGCTGAATTAGAATAGCGGTAATATGTTACTTAAGTTTGAATCGAATTATAAAAAAAAAAAAAAAAAATTAAAACCTATGTTTGACATAAAGACAAAATAACATGCGTGACTGTTATTTTGGAACGATGCCTTAATTCAGACAGAAAGAAACATACGGCGGTGCTTAAATGTCATTAACTTAATATCGAATGCAATGATGGTAGTAAATCATAAACAATATGAAGATTAAATTAAATACATATTTAGCCTTTCTCAAGTATACTTAACCGATATTAATTAGACTCCAAGTAAAAAGAATTAATAGCATCATGCAAAATCTAGCAAAATCTGGCATCAGTTTTATAAATAAGTTACCAGTTAGGTCTCCCAATATTCTTATTTCACCATTTGGAATAAATTTTAGAGCTATTTAGCCCAATATCCTATTTTAAAAACAAAACCCAACAAGTACATTTTCCATAAGTTTTATTTGGTAAATGACATTGGGCTAATTGTATAAAAGACTAAAATGACCTAGATACAAATAGATCCAAATCTACGAGATGGAATATGGCCGACATTAACATTTAATGGGCAAGAAAAAGAGGCGTTAAAGTAGAGCTATTAGGAGGTGTTAGGCTTAATGTTCAAACAAGAAGAATCTAACAACGAAGATTCTCTCCACCTTCCTCGTTGGTCTAATCATGGTACATGTAGCTATAACAGCCTTTCTCTTCATTGTCACATCTATTGGCTTCACCTTCGTATTCGCGTTTTACTTAGTTCTTCAAAGAGATTATCATCACCATCGCCGTCATGAATCCTCAGATGGGTTATATCCCAGATGCGTGAAGAGGATTCTTCAATTTAAGTTCTCTGAGCCTACAGAGTATGGAAGTGATTGTGTCGTTTTGTTTAGCAAACATTGTAGCGGGTAAAATGAAATGTAGCAGTTAACAGACACATGGTATTGTAGCGGACACATGGTAATGTAAAAACATAGAATTCAATGATTAGTATAAATAGGTGATGGTACATGAGAATGTAGCAAGTAGATGATTATGTATCGGATGCGAATGTAGCTGGTACATGAGAATATAGCAGGTAGATGATAATGTATAAGATACATGTTAATGTAGCGTGTAGATTATAAAATAGCATCTAATTGGCAATATAGCAGGCACATGGCAATGTAGCAGACAAATAGTTTAGCAAACATTGTAGCGGGTAAAACGAAATATAGCGGGTAAGTAACAGCGTAGATGTTCTAATAACAGGAAACCAACAAGTAACACTGTATATGCTACAACAAGGGGCTGGTAAACCACACTCAACAATGTAGAGGGTCAAATAACATGTAACGGGTAAAACGAAATGTATTGGGTAACTAACAACGTAGATGTTCTAATACTATGATTAGAAAATCAAGTAGGCTATTACAAATCTTACCGGATAATCAAATCAGGCATGGGTTTTTTGAAGCCATGTGATACATAGTCTAGAAAAGAAAAAAAGAACTCTATTGGTAAGTTTCTGGAATTTTTTGGAATTTGTATCAGAGTGGAGAGAAACAATTCGTGATGATGGTAGATAGTAATTCAGATGGAGATATCGGAGAGGATGTACAGTGGTAGAGAAAGTCAATCGGAGTTTTGAATGAATCGTTGGCTGCGAGAGAAAGAGAAAGGTATCGTCGAATTTGAAGAGAGGGAGAGAAAAATTTTTGTGTCTAGAAGAGAGAGAGAGGTAGAGTAGAGGTAATTTGTGCATTACAAACCTATGAAAAATAGGAAAAATAACCACCTAATTAATGGTTTTATTGGGTATATTCACCTAAATTTCTCTACATTTTAGTGAAAATTAGAAGTAGAGTCGTAGAGTACCGGGACAACTTAATTACTGTCCCCTCCTGAAAAACACATTAACACACAAACACTATATTTTATTTGTTAGCCAATGAATTTTGAGTTTATGGTCGTGCTTTCTCTTGAGGTATATGGTCATATTGTGTAAACCTGAATCCTTGTTAATCACTCCAATAAACTTTCATACATATGATAGTGGGATTTATCATGTTTTCTCGGATTATACTCATTATTAAAGTGAGTAAATAGTAATAGATATTAGTAAGAAAGGTTCTCTTAACCACATCTAATCACAAATTTTTGTGTGGCTATACTACAAGTACAAAAAAAATTCACGAAAAATCAGTACATAGCTGACTAGGACATAGCTATAAATTTTTGTAGCAACAACCGTATAATTACTGTTTTATGTAGTTACGCGTGTATTTATACAGTCGTTACTAGATTAACTGTTTTTATTACAGACGTTACTTGTGGGTCGATAATAGATGTTTACTTAAATACAATAAAGTTTCAACTTGTGTTTTGTTTTCTGCAGTACCTAAGTAATTGATTAGGATATTGAAGGAGTAGGTTAAATTAAAGCATCTATAATTTCTCAGTTTATTACCAGCTTCTTTGGTCGAGAAAGATGCCAACACTCTTTGTTTATAGGTCGAACTTGCTTTTAATTTAGCTTTCTAATAAAAATAATAATTAATTATACAGCTTTAGTTTCGTAAAACAATAATTAAGGAGCATGGATGCTAGGTTGGAGAGATCAAAGAGACGTTAAAATTCAGATAGTTGGCCAAATTTGATGCGGACACATGCCAATATGGCCAAGTGGCTTACTATTCTATTACTCACTTCCTACGTTAAAATGTTTTAATATCAACTTGCTACTACTAAATTTGTTCTTAAAGCAATCTATATTTGTGATATAAAATCCGAATACATAGATTGTTAATATGTATATATTAATTCCCTTAATATTTATTAATGTTTATTGAGTATGTATACAACAAAGTGTAAAAAGGTTGCACTTATAATCTCATTAGATATGAAGAAGAACATGAAAAATATCAAATGGTTAATGTTACATATTTGTTAATTTCTTCTCGAGTTTGATACTACAAAATATTATTTATTTTGTATGATATTATTATGAATTCGAGAAATTGGTATATATCAGACCTTGTCAAATATTGACGGAGAAAAAAATATGAAGAGGAAACTCAATATTAGATATGTGTAGTAGTAATCTAGTATAACCAAAGTTTTGAAACAAATGGGAAACATACAAAAATGTTATTTGGAATATGTGAAACTTGAATCTAACTTGACAAATAAACAAAAAAAATTGAATTTTTTCAAACTATATATATAAATAAAAAGAGAAGAGAATCTACGAATTTTTCTAATTGGTGGATACTGGGACCCATGATTAGGCATGGATTCCTGACTCGATCAACATTTTATTTTGATTAATCATGTCTTTTTCTAATTTATATTTACATATATAAAAATTATTTATACTCTCTATAAGTGTATTGATATATAAGAATATGTATAAAAGTACATTGATGAAACACCAAGTACAAACTATAAGCTTGTACTTCAACTTTAGTTGACCTAGATTGAAAATTTGTAATTAATATAATAAACTTTAATTAATGATCAATGAACCAATTACGCTGTTTATGACTTACAAAAAATATATTCTTAATCTCCGATGTTAATGAACCCATGATATTGAATTACTACTACTAATAGTACTTTTCAATTTTATTTTTAGATTCTAAAAATCTTCTATGATGAAACCTCAGCCCCCCTAAATTCATTGTAAATGTTTAACCTTAAATACTTCCTCTATTTTTTTATAATTGATGTTTTAGATTTTTCACACATATTAAAAAATCAGTAATTGTTTTATTTCTTCTAAACAAAATATAGTTTATCATAAATTCCAAAATAGTTTAACCAATCACAAATTCATCTGCAGAATTTAAAGAGTTAAAAATACCAAAAGAACAATAAATTTTGCATAGAAATCTTAAAACATCAACTAAAAAGAAACATTTTTTTTTTCTAAAACAGCAACTAATAAAAAACAGATGGAATACATTTTTTTCCAGCAATTAGACGAAGAAGACCCATCCATAGTTTAAAGTTCATTCTTAAATTTTTTTTCATTCTACTACTCCTATATTTTAAATTATGTGATATTTAAGGTTTTTGTACATAGATTAATATATCATTTAATTTTTATTTTTCCAACTAAAATATTATTTTTGATCTATATAATAATTATTCAGCCAATTAAAAATCAATCTGATTATATCAAAATAGATAAAAATAGATAAAAGTATAATGAATGTTGCATTGGAAGTTGAAAATATCAATAATTTGAAACACATTTTTCCACTAAAACATCATAAATACTCTTTCTGTTTCTAATTAGTTGATGTTCTGGAAAAAAAAATTGTTTTTTAAAGGTTGATGTTTTCAATTCTCAATGCATATTTGGTTTAACATTTCATATTTTATTCTTATTTATTATATAGTTTTAATTATAATTAATATTTCTCTTTCTATCTTCTAATAATAAATAAGACTAAATAAAACATTCCAAACATCAAGTATTAAAAAACAAAAGGAGTATAATATAGTGAAAAGAAATTGAATCTTTCATTTCTAATTATTAGCTAGATTATCCTAAATACTATTTATCAAGTTTCAATAAATACTGGAAAACACAAATATTACATAAATTTGATTTTATTTCGATAAATAGATCAAAACTTGTAAAATTTTAAACTCTCGTAAATCATCTAATTCGATATATCACCACAACACGAGAGTGATTAACAGGATTAATCATGGTTAATTAATGCTTAATGATTTATATATGTATAAATCAATCATAATCATACAAAACACATAACAAACCACACATATATAAAAACTATATGTATATGAAAACGGTGATTACACGGCGGCTGCAGCTCTCCCTCTTCCGGGTTTGGCTCTCGGTGGACTTTTTTCCACCGCCGGTTCTTTCACTGGCGCCGATTTACCTTTCTCTTTGTTCTCATCTTGTGCCATTTGTTGTTGTCTGCACTCTAAGCTACAAAAGGCTGTATCTCCTCTGCCATTTTTTTAATCACACAAATACTTATCAATAATATTTCCAATATTCAAAACTTTAAACAACAAATAAATTAGTATCCAAAATCATTTAAATATTGTTTAAATCTAGTTAAAAGGGTAATCGAGACAAACCCGACTAACTCAGAAATATGAAAATTTCGTGAAAACTAGTTATTTCTTTTATCTATGGCAGTAGGGCAATCGAGACAAAGTCGACTAATCTCACGGATATGAAAACTTCATCAAAACTAGTTACTTTTTATTTATTTAGAATAATCGAAACGAACTCGAATAATCCCATATATAAGAAAACTTAGTTATTTTTTATTTATCTAGGCTAATCAAGACGAACCCGACTAATCTCAGAGATACGAAAACTTCATGTTATTATCTAGGGTAATCGAGACAAAACTAGTTAGTTTAGACAATGGTTTTGCTCAAAATGATTGACAAAAAAATTAATAGTGTCATTCATCATCGAATTATGAATGAAAGATGATTATAAATATGTTACCTATACATATAAATGTCGCGGCCAGGAACAAGTAAACGTTCACAGAGTGAACAAGATCTTAAGAAATGTCCAGCGTCGGAGAAATCGCCGGAATGTCTTCTCAAGTTACCTCTAGGTGTAACCATAGATAAGAACCGTTGATCTAATAAACCACGGTTTTGATCAACGGCTGGATTCTGTTGATTTGATGGCTCTGATTCACTAGGAAGGTTAAGATCGAACTTGATCTCTGACAGACTTGTGGTTCTGTTAAGTGGTGGTCTTTGTCTCTTTCCAAGCAACATGGTATAAGTGTGGTGTGTGTATTTGTGTTTGTGTTTCTCTTTTGGTTTTGGAGCTCTGAACAAAGCAAAGCTTGAGGTAAGAAGAAAAGAGAGAGTGAAGAGAGGAAGAAGAGACAAGGAAGATAAAGAAGAACCATAAACTGAGGATTCAATCTAGACCGTTGATTTATCTGATCTAATTATGTTCTCTTCAGATAATGCCACGTCGGATTCTCAACTTTCTAAATATAATATGAACATTTGCATTTTGTAATATGTGGCAAAGACCGTAATTATTTTGTTTTACTACTATCATTTTGCTTAACTTAAGATTATTTTTAGGTTATTCGTTGGACTGAAGCTTAATGGTCGGTGGTAAGTTCACTAAAGACATGTGCACTTACACATCTAAGTATCAAGTCGTATTGCCTACATTCTGTTGGAATTTGACTAATTGGTTGATGTTAATTAGCTTGTAGTTCATGTTTCTTTGTATCTAGAATTTCAATAGGTTATCCAAAATTTTTAAAACATTTAACCGGTTGAGATTGATTGATCGTATTAGTCATAACTAGTAAACAAAAAAAAAATTATTGTAAAGATTAATTAATCGGAACTAGACTTTTAGGCGATGGAGGTTGATGGAGTCATATGTGTCTATATTTATATGTAAACTTTCTGTGTTATTAAATTTTATCAAATAAATTTAGTTGACAAAAAAATCAAAAAGTTCATTATAAATCATTTTCCCAAAATTACAATTTATTTCATTACCTTACGCAGTACAAAATCATTCCAGAAGGGATCATTTTGGCCCAATGGACCCACTAAATTAACAATAATTAACTTTCCACATCGACGATAGTTGCCCCAAGAATTAATTGTCAATTTCGTCATTTTCTTAGTCGAAAGTAAAGTCCAAAAATACCAACAATAATTACAAAAATTAACTCATTTCAATTTATAAAAAATGAAATAAATACAAAATACATGAAAGAAAATAGCTCAAAGTAATTATAAAAAAATGGAAATGTTGTTACTTGGTTCCTAACGTCTGGGCTACAAAAAATGGACCACCTTGTTGACAACAATGTTTGATTCAATTTGGCCTTTGCAATTTTATAGAGCCTTCTCGTTTCTCCACTTTACATTTCTCACCAAATTTCGAATTTTTACATTTAATATAATGTCTGATTATATTTTTGTCCTGTTTTGGGTCAAAGTGTATTATTATTTTCGGGTTTTGTATGATTTTAGTTCCCATATGATTTTATAGGAGAATGTATGAGAACACACAGAACTAAAAGAAGTTTATCATCACTGTCTGTAAGCAACGTCTTGATTGAGCTTCATAACATGAAGATACAATTTACTATTGACATAATAAAAGTTATGAAAATGGTGACAAATTCTGAACATAAGCTAATTTTTTCACAACATACATGAATAATTTTAGGAGCCTCAGAAAAATTTTAATTTGTTTTTGGTTAAACTAATTTTTTGTATTTTAAATAATATA
Source organism: Lepidium africanum (assembly GCA_900406405.1). Lineage (NCBI taxonomy): Eukaryota > Viridiplantae > Streptophyta > Magnoliopsida > Brassicales > Brassicaceae > Lepidium > Lepidium africanum. The sequence continues at coordinate 2,858 of OVAX01001826.1, read as the reverse complement.
GCTAATTATTTAGTACATCGTGTTAGAGGGTTGTCTCGAAATTAATTTTATATAGACTAAATTCTTTCGTAATATATTAATGAATGATTTCAAGTTGAAGAAAATGTATAACGATTTACTGCTAAAAATTTAGGGATGACGATCAGGATCCCCCTCGAAAGTTTCATATAGCACCATAATTACACGAACTATGAGCCTCATTTAATTTTCCCCTAAAACAAAGTATAAATTTAATTTCCTCCTATTAAATTTTTTTTAAAAATTGACCCCTAATTAAAGACATTAAATTTTGATTTCCCCACAAAATTTGAATTGGCGTCGGTTTACTGTGGACCATTAACCTAAATTAAACCTGATCAAACCGTAATTGTGCTCTAAACCCGATTTCAATTGATTAAACTGTGAATTAGATCCGTTTAACATTTGGTAAACCCAATTAGAAACCCGATTAAAAACAAAAAACCCTAATCCCCAATTCTCGTTTCAGAAGAGAAGAACCCTAACTCTCAAAACCGAAAATCTCTAAAATTCTCTCTCAAAATAAAAAATCTCTCAAAATCTCTCATTGAAATCTCGTTCTCTCTGTTTCACGGCTTCAATGGAGGTTGTTGAGTTCATCAATGTGCCTGTTTTCGCAGACCCACCTGATAGAGAAGAAGTAGACATTCGAGAAGATATGCGAGAGCGAAACCTGTTTGAAATCAACCAGATGCTTTCTGGGTTTGTCGACGAGCCTCCAATGAACGAGAATGTGATACCTGGTAGTGATGGCGAAGAAGAGGAAGAAGTTATTCGTTGACCAAAACTGAATGTGAGAAGAAGCGACAGGAACTTGTACAAGGGCCAAAGGTTCTTCAATGGATTAGCATTCAAGGAGACGGTACTTGATCACGCTCTCAAATCAGGTCGTAATATCAAGCAATGGAGGTTTGATCACAATAAACTTGCTTTTAAGTGTATGGGATCGTGATGTAACTTGGGTGTGTATTGCTCCATTAGGGAAGAATCTTAAAGCTGGGTAGTTAGGACCATTGTTGATAAGCATAGCTGTAACCGTAGTGGTCAATGCTCGATGCTGAAAGTTTATGTCTTAGCTACATTGTTTTTAGATAAGATAAGGGATGAACCAGATTATTTATTTCCTGCAAAAATGGAGGAAATGGTTTATGAAAGATGGGGAATTAAGGTAACTAGGGCTCAGTGTCAAGCTACTAGAAATAGGGCTCTGTTATGGATTGAGAGAGAGTACGATAAGCAGTTTGAGCGTCTCCGTGATTATGGAGCAGAGATTTTGGACTCTAATCCTAATTCATCAGTTGCTATTGAGACCATAAATGACAAAGGGTTGGATGTCTTTAATAGGTTTTACATTTGTCTTGATGTTTTAAGAAATATATGGAGAGGGACATGTAGGCCTCTTATAGGTGTTGATGCTTGCTTCATTAGGTATAAGATGAAATGGCAGTTACTAGTTGCTATAGGGAGAGATGGTAATAATGCAATATACCCGGTGGCATAGGCAGTTGTTCAAAAAGAGAACACAAGTAACTGGTTTTGGTTTTTACAGAAAGTTAGAGATGATTTGGTCTTAGGCGATGGTGATGGATATGTGATAGTATCAGATCGTAAAAGGTAACTAGTAATCATTTCGCGTAACTATCAGCTCCACACAGGAATTATTTCGTTTTCTTATACTCAATCTTGTCTAATGGGTTCTACATATCATCTCTCAAAAGTTCGCTTACTTTGTATTTTGATTGTATTGAGAATTTGCTGTTTTGTACGAAAGAGTCACACACAGTTATTGGAATTGGTATTGGTTCTGGTTTTCTCATTGATTTAGGTCCTGGTTTCTCATTGATTTTGTTGGTTTTGGTTTTGAATTGTGGATGGTTTTCATTGGTATCTGATTTGTTGAATTGGTTGTGGTTTTCATTGATTCTCGTTCTAGTTTTCATTGATTCTCATTCTAGTTTTCATTGATTCTCGTTCTACATCTCATACTGATAAGTGCACTCCATATGTGGAGGATTTGCTAGCAAGAACTCATGATTTGGCTACAGATTATAGAGTCTACAGGAGCAACTATGTTTGAAGTTGAAGACTATGTTTCTCCTTGGTTTCGAATAACTATGTGGGTAAAGACTTACAGCAATGGAATCACACCCCCAAGAGGGGTAAAGTTCTGGCCAGAGCAGTGAATGGAGTCATTCATAAGCCTCCAATATTGACACAAACTAGACGTAAGAAGAAGAGTAAGAAAGAGAAGAGATTGAAGGGAAGGAACGAGTTTCTGACGAAGAAGAAGGAAAAACAAAAGACTATGCACTGCAGCATTTGTGGGTTAGCCAACCATAATGCACGTTTCCATAAACGAAAGAAGAATGCACAATCTCAGGTTCTGTCCCATTTCTATTTATTCCTTTGTAATGCATTTATTAAATTTTCTTACATTGTTATGAAACAGGTCGAACGTGGTCAATTTTCTCAAGCAGCAGCATCACAAGCGACTGCAACAGAAGGTTGAAGGTTGAATTAGACATGGAAGATTAACTAGGAAACTAAGTAGAATGAGATGACTTACTTAGAGGTCTTTTTGGTATTATTTTTTGAGATCTCTTGTCAAACTCATATGATCGGTTATGTACTTTTTTGTGGTCATGACATCTTAAACCTCGACCATTTGCAATGCTTTGTGGTTACATTTGTGATCAGTTTAATGGATTTGTGGTTACATTTGTGAATGTCTCAAATCTCATGTCTCAAATCTCAAATCTTATGTCTCAAATCTCATGTTTCAAATCTCATGTCTCAAATCTTATGTCTCGTTTCATGAAAGCAATTATAACCTTTGTTAA